>PVHX01012782.1:0-40582 GCA_004024805.1 Geosciurus inauris
GTTTCTGGTTTCATTAGCTTGCAGAGTGCCATCTAGTTTATACACAACATAAAAACTTTGCTCCAAAAGTCCTTTCACCTCGGACTTGCTAAGGAACTCAGTTGCAAAATCTTATGAGTTGTTGTTTGATGCCATTTAGAAGATACTTGTAGGCATGTTTTCGAATTTTCTCAGTTCACATGTTTGTAATCCTTATTGTCAGCAAGTGAGACTGAAGGCTGTGACCATGAGTCAGTCACAGACTCAGCAGGATGCATAAATGTTTTCATGGATGAAAATGTACTGTCTTGTACGCTCTGGCAAGGATGTGGGTGATCTGGGCATAAATATCAGCCTTTTGTTCATATTTGTTTAATATGATTCAATGCATTTCACAAAGGTCTCTTGGTTCTAAATGAGGAAGTAAATCATATTCTCAATAATTTAAAACTTTTTACTTTCTTTTATGTTTTACTCATTCTTATGAGTTACAGATGACAGTAGAATGTATTTTGACATATTACACATATATGGAGTATAACTTCCCATTCTTCTGGTTGTGCATGATGTAGAATTATATTGGTTATGTATTCATATATGCACGTAGGAAAGTGTGTCTGATTCATTTTACTACCTTACCTATTTCCATTCCTTTGTATAATCCAAAGGACTTCTATTTTTCCTTATCCTCTGCCCTTATTGTGAGTTAGCATATATATATCAGAGAGAATATTCAGCCTTTGATTTTTGGGGATTGGGATTTTTGATTTTGGGATTATTTTACTTAGCATGATAGTCTCCAGTTCCATCTGTTTATTGGAAAATGTAATAATTTTGTGTCTCTTTATGGCTGAGTAATATTCCATTGTGTATGTATACCACATTTCTTTATCTATCTGTTGAAGGGCATCTAGCCTGGTTCCATAGTTTAGTTCTTGTGAATTTAACTGCTATAAATATTGATGTGGCTGCATCACTATAGTATGCTGATTTTAACATCTTTGGGTATAAACCGAGGAGTGCGATAATTGGGACAAATTGTGATTCCATTCCAAGTTTTCTGAGGAATCTTTATACTGCTTTCCATAGTGGTTGCACCACTTTGCATTCCCACCAGCAATATATGAATATACTTTTTAACCCACATCCTTGCCAGTATTTATTGTTGCTTGTATTCTTGATAATTGCTATTCTGACTGGAGAGAGAAGGAATCTTATTGTATTTTTAATTTGCTTTCTCTAACTGCTAGAAATGTTGCATATTTTTTCATAATTTTGACACTTCCAGATCCCAAGATAGGCAACAATTGCCATTCTAGGGCCTAGAAACTTCATACTTGGGAACATAACTTAGGAATGTAACTCACCACATAATAAGTTGGTACTTTTTATCTCCAGCACAATTTGTAATTAAATATAGACAGGATTAAAAATTAAGCAATTATACTTATTTCTGTGATAACAGAAGTTGTACACATTTGGAATCTATTATTTTTATATTTTTAAAGTGATAGAATAGAGAATGGAAAATATAACTCACATTTTCTGATTAATAGATTATTTTAAAATAAATTATACATGGAATGTGTGCATTATCAAGTCATTAAAATTCATAAAATTTTAATATATTAAATTTAATCATTATTCCTTCCTTTCTTCCTTCTTTCCTCTACTTTTGAGAAATAGGCAATGTAGGTCCCTCTGTGCTTTTTCTGTAGTATTAATGAAAATTAATTTCTCCACCTTCACATGGTTCTCTCAACTGCAATGACTGTTAATTTCCTGTAGATTCTTTTTTTTCCCACAGGCCAAGCTCCACTTGCCCTTCAATTCAAAAGAGCAAGACCAAAATCTTACCTACTCCACTGCAGATCAGAAAGTTTAATTCTCCTATTCTTCATGAGTGTACACAAATCCACCAGCACAGAGTTTTCTTTTATCTTCTCTCTAATCTTATCTCCAAAAATGAACCCAGAATATTTGAACTCTTTACACTAAGCAACATGAAACAAATTATATAAAATGACCAATGTTTCAGAAAGAAAATTGCAAATAGAAAATAAGCACATGATGGTGGAACTGCAAATTGTTGCAACTACTCTGGAAAGCAGTATGGAGATTCCTCAGAAAACTTGAAATGGAACTCCTATTTGATCCAGTTATCCCACTTCTTGGTTTATGCCATGAGCACTTAAAATCAGCATGCTACAGTGACACAGCCACATCAATGTTTATCGCAGCTCAATTCAAAATAGCTAAACTATGGAACCAAACTCGATGCCCTTCAATGGATGAATAGATATAGAAAATCTGACATACATACACAATAGAATATTACTCAGCCACAAAGAGAAATGAAATTATGGCATTTGAGGGAACTTGAGACAATCATGCTAAATGAAATAAGCCCATCCCAAAAAGCCAAAGGCTGAATGTTCTCTCTGATATGTGGATACCAACCCACAGTAAGGGAGAGTAGGAAGGGTAAGTATAGAAGTAGTAGTACTTTGGATTAGACAAAGGGGAATTAAGGGAAAGGAGGGGGATAAAAATAGGAAAGACAGTAGAATGAATCGGATAATTGTCCTGTGTTCATATATGAATACACAACCAGTGTAACTCCAAATCATGTTCAACCACAAGAATGAAATCCAAATTGTAATAGGTTGCACCCAATGTATGTATAATATGTCCAAATATACTCTACTGTCATGTATATCTAAAAACAACAGAAAATGAAAATAAGCACATGAAATAACACTAAATTTCATCTATCATTAAATTGTACATATTAAGGTAGCAATGAAATGTGCTGCATATCTATGGGAAGGTTTAAATATTCCACAAAGACTTTGATGTGAATATAAATGTATACTGAAACTGAATGTTCACTGTGAATCAAAGTGCCTGCAGGTGATGTGGAAATCAAAAGGAATGATGACTTAAACATGAGCTCACCCATTCACTAATGCCAAGTTGTGGATTACTGTATAAATGCGTGCATACACTGATTATTCATAGGAAGAATAAATTATTTAAATGAGGATATTAGCCTATCATTATAATCCCTTTCTTAATTAAATTAAACACAAGTGCAGGTTCTAAGATTGCTGAGCAGGAGCACTTTAAATACAGATTATCCTTTCAACCAGTCTTGATATTATGACAAATATAACATAAACCAATTTTATTGTTAATTTGTTAAGAAACAGCCCCAGCTGTTTCTCTGAGTCTGAGTACTACTACTCAGATACAAGGAAATCCTTCAGGTTTGCCTGGAGATTCTATGCTTCAAAGACTGAATGGGAGCTCCACCAAATTACCTTTCTCAGACTAGCAAATGTATTGGAACAATTGGTTTCTGCTTTTGCATTGTGATGAGGTTAATTTTCATTCATAGTCATGGGGACTTTTTAGCAGTTGTATTATTAATTTTAACAACAAAAATTAAAGCTAGATATTTAAAGTTGAATAAAAGCAACATAACATAGCAGTAATAAACACATATCAGGAGCTTACCTATATGGTGTTTCCTTTTCTTCTCATTGTGTATTATCTCAACATAACAGTTTATAATATCATTTTCTATGGATAAACCACAAAAATATCTCAAAATAAATTTTCACGCATTTCTTTTTCACCTGCTCAGCCAGTGTTGACTGAAATAGGACCTGTTCATGTCCAGGTGTAACCTCTGGTCCCTCATTTTCTTGTCCTTCATCAGGAAACTCAGCTCAGTGGATGGTAGGAGAGTGTTTGGAAGCCAAGTTCTATGGGAGTTTCTGGTAATGCCAATACTAGATATTCGAATGACCAGTGAAATATGCAGATATTCATATGACACACTGAAAATATTCTTAAAAGGAAGTGTTGCAGAAATACCTCCCATCTTTTGGCTGCAGTTGTTCTTTGCAATGAATTGATATTTGTAAATCAGTTTCTGAATGTTTCAGGGATTCTCAGTTGAAATATGGGAATAAATTAGACATGGATGGTGAGTCTGATTGCATGTTAATCATAAATACCCACAAATAAGTTCATAACCATTATAAAAGCAAAATTGTATTATTTTATAACCATAACAAAAGTATAAAAGTAATTGTGCTTTTATAATTTAAAAGCATATTGATCTTAGATCTCCATAATCAAATCAATGTATGAGAAAGGACTAACCATCATTTGTTAATATTTTGAATGAGAAGAGCTTTAAAGGTAGAGGAGGATCCTCTGAATCTTCTTGATGGTTACCTATTTGGAGATGAGCTCCTCTACTCATTTACACAACCAAGGAGGGATAATGGAAGCCTAGTGTAGGAAGAGGCACACTGGGAAATGGACACACACTAGGAGGGAGAGGGTGAGGCACATGGCATGAACCACTGGTAGGACAAGGTGTCATGCAACCTCATCTTCCCATGAAAGTGTTGAACATTTCACCCTCTCAATCTCTCTCCACCCTGTAAAGTATGAGACATTCTGAGCACATGAAGAGGTTTTGGTTGTACTTCCCCATGGGTTTAGATCACTGTGTGAATGCCACTGCCCATATAGAGTGAGCAGTAATATTCAGCATCATCGTTGGTCTAAGCCCCTGTGATGGTGAGGGCAGCTTTTTTTCTAAGGATGGAACCAGATTATTGATCAGGGACCTCAGAGGAGTGGGAGTTTGTGTTGTAGATAAGTGTATGGGGACAATGTCTGCTGTTACCAAACCAGCTTGAGTCGTAACCTGTAGAGACTGACCCAGAGCTAAGGCCACAGGTGAGTGTCACCATCCCACCTGGAGACACAGAGAGTGAGAGCTCCTGGATCACAATCATCTGAAAAATACCACTAAAAACCATAAGAGAGACAGTTATTGTTATGAAGACAAAGCTTCACTCAAGACACTGCTTCTATGTGGGCACCCCAAGGATGTTGTTCTCCTTTTCTGTCCTGAACCATAAGACAGGAGCAACAGCAGAACCAGCATCCAGGTCATGGTTGGGATCTTCATAAGCACTTGGTGTCTTCTGTCATCACACTCCTAAATTTGAGTTTGGTGTCCTCAGAGCATTTTAATGCCTCTTCAGACCCAGAGGAAGGTTTTTCATGAAAATCCAACTTCCTTCTTCCTACTCCAGTGTTCAGCCTGATGTGCCCTGGAGGAGATTCTGAAAGAGGCAGATTCTGGAAACTCACATAGGCCAGTGACTATAGGGGAACTGAGACACATGAGTTTTAGTTGACCCCTTTCACCAGATCAGCTTCCTCACACTTCTTCAACACATGCATAAATTTAATATTTATGCATGAGTTTTAATGAAACTCTTCAGAGTCAGAGATGGAATGAAAACAAGGGTGAATTCTCCAGGTCTAACTAGTTCATCTGTTTTATTGCAAATCTAGCCCTTCCTGGTAAACATTTCTTTCCTGTCCACTAAGTGAGTATTGTTCCCCCTTGAGTTAACTGTTAGGCCTTTCTTCCTGGGCATAGATCCCATTTTGACACTCCAGAGCCAGTTTATGGGGAACTCCCTGGCCAGGTTCAGAAACAGGGGTCTTCCTCTAACTGAGTCCTGAAAACTGTCTCAAGCAGCCTCACTGGGGCCCAGTATTGAGATTGCAGGCAGAAAAAGCAGCACCACAGGCTTGGGATGCCACCTGCCTCCATTCTAAGAATGTAAAGATAAAGAAGAGAGACAGAGGCAAGATGCAGAGGCAAAATGGCTGCTTCTCTAAGGTGCTAGCTTTATTTATATCATTAAGTTACATTAGGTCACTAGCATCATTAGTACATTATTGTTTATTGTATCTAAGCAGGATACAGTAGGTTATAATGTAAGATGTTCTTGCTTATGATTAGATGTGTTCTGGCCAAACATGTACTAGTTATCTTAATAGTTCCTAGGAAAATTTGCAGAATGTTCTAGCTGCAGGAAACAGGACACCTATTATTTTCCAGGAGTTTGCTCACCAGAAAAACTTGCCATCTTGTACACTTCCACAGCCAGAACCCTTACATAAAAAGTCATCAATTATATGGCTTTCGCACATGTGAAACTGCAGAATTTGAGTAAAATTATGATATTCTTCTCAATATCAAACACAAGAAAAAAGAAAACCAAATTCATCATACTTGAAAACAAAATTATGAATATTTCTGATCAAATGAATGTGAACATCTCTACCATTTTCAAACACTTTCACTTTTGAAGATGATTAGAAATGCTAGATGAGGATAACTGGGGAGTTCAGAAATAAATCTCCTTCCATTCTTTTTCGAAGTAAGATTTTCTTTTTAAAAATGGTGTTCATAACTCCAAAATAAAATATTATTTCTAAATTGTTTGTAATTATTTATTAAATTATTATTATTATTTTCTTCCAAATCATTCTTTTTTTTATGTTTTAAGAGAACCACTTATATTAGGAATAAAGATTCATACTAAAGTGTGTTATGGCCAGTAGTCAAAAGTATCTGGCAGAGTATATACATATAGTTTTGGTTGTGTATGTGTTTGTAACACAAATATAAAGAAATTTAAGTGAGAAAGAAATAGAAATACTAATTTTAATATATAAAAATCTTAAAAAACATCAGTTTTTATCATTTACATTAAAACTCACTGAAAGATTAGTCCCATTGAAGTGGATCCTATGATTCCATCTTTTTCCCCTTCAGTGACTCAAGTCCAACTGCTGAGAGCTTAGAGGTTATTTCCATGATTGGGACATCTGACATTGTCTCATAACTCTTATACCTGCCCACCTTCCGAAGTCTATGTTTAGCATACTTCATAGACCTCAAGAAAAAGTCTTATTTTCTGCCCAAATTCTTCCTATTGGTCAAGATAATTCTTTCTCAGTCTAACATGAATTCTACTTCTTAACATATTGCTAAACTCTGAGTGTAATTTGTGTCTTTCAAAGGTCCATACATAGAGGCTTCATCTCATGGTGTTAGTAACAAGAGGTACTACCTGGTGATAGCACTTTGTGAGAGGTGCTGGGCCTTGTGAGAGAGCCTTAGTTCATTGAGGCACGTCCACAAATGCAGTGGTTATACATCTCCCTCTCTCTCTCTCTCTCTCTCAACTTCCTGGCTTAAGATGTGACCATTCACCTTGGCTCACCCTTCCCCATCTTATCATACCTTCACCAGTGTCCCAAACACATGGGGCTACCCATTCCAGGCTTAAACTTCCAAATCCATGAACCAAAATAAACTTCTCTTTACTTTATATGTACCTAGTGTTGCCCATGTTGTTTCATTAAAACAAAGTCAACTAATACTTATACTGAGAAATTTTTGCATTTTTGTTTATAAATTAAATGGGCTCGTTGGTTTCTTATTGTCAGTATTGAGATTTACTCTTACCTGATTTCGTCTCATTCTCTCTACAGTCTTCTTGCTTGTTTCTTTATCTAAATTTCTTATTGCTCTGTGACCATTCTTCTATTCTGCTTGGACAACAGTCCTAAACAATCAATGCATAAGGGATGGATGATGAAATAGGAAGCAAGGATGTAGGTCTGATCCCAGTGCTTTGGTGGCTCCTGAGGGCTCAGGTGCAGGAAAGTCACACTTAAGAGAGGACACCTTCTGCAAAGGGGTATGAAGCCAGTATTTCCCTTTGTGGTCTGGTGCATACCTCTGTCCTGTCATGAGTAATCCAACATTGTCCCCTGCTAGCCTCTCATCCTGGGTCTTCAACCTCTTCCATAACCTGGCAGAGATTCTGGAAGCATAATCTGATTATAGCAAATAGACCTTTCTGATTTAATTTCCCTGATGGTAAAACCACCCCACTGTTTTGTCCTGAGACTGCTTTCTTTTTTCTTTTCTCTTTTCAGGTTCTAATGATCTCCAGAACTCTAAATGCTCTGTTTGTGGTACCACATATTTTAGAATTACCTGATATTTGACTTTGCTTCGGCCAGGTACTTTGGGTCATTCACAGCATATGAACATTTTGAACAAAGTTTAAAGCCTTAAAGTTTAGGAAAAGTCACATGTGGTAGTAATTCTGCCTGTGTTCATCTTACAGGTTTGAATTGCTTCACTGTGCTCTAATTTGCCCTTGAATGTATACCAGAAAAACCAATTTTCTTTTGACTATGATATATGCAAGTTATCCTATTCTAGTTTTATATTTTTGCATATAAGTATTCGTGTGAAATAACATTACTATAAATATAAATTACTCTTATATTGATGTTCCTACATCTTCTCAACAAAGTGACTCTTGTGAATTTTTTATCATAGGAAGAGTTCCTAATCAGGTTAATTTGTTAAGAGCTCCATGGATTTAAAGGTGGGTAGGTTGATAAAATCTAGGTCCATAAAACCTGATATTCACCCAACATCATTCCTACTGAAGAATATTCAGGGAAAAGCATAACTTATGAGGCCTAACCAGGAAAAATGAGCATGGGAGGATCAGAGAGATATGCCTGAGTGGAAAGGTTTCATTCTTCATCAGGGAATCCAAAGCTACACCAAAGTGTAATCTGAAGAGTAAACAAAACACAGCTTCTTTATGTTTTCAGAGCTCTGGAAAGATCAGCACAGCTTGGTAAATGATCAAGAGACATGAATGGGTTTGCAGAAGCTGTAAAGACATGTGTGTTTTACATAGGCAGAGACAGAGTAAAGATGGAACACACAGGAGGAGTGGTGACTTTATCTCAATTCACCCTAGGTTGGAGATGTTTTGGCACTGATATTGTACCAAGTGGGAATAAGGGAAGGAGTATGTTTGGGGTGGTGGAAAGTGGTCCCTTTTTTTTCATCTTATTCTTCAGGCAGGAATCTAGAGATCCTCAAGGAGGCTCTACTGACAAACCATGAGCCCAAGTTTAGGACTGAATCCTTGATGACTGATGCCTTATATCTGAGGTTGCAGATCTAGGACTTATTTCAGGAAATCCTGGGTACCAATTGCCAGAGTAACCTCTAATGTTTCTATTGCTCCCTGTGTAAAACAATGGCCTAAGGTTCTGAGGCACATCATGTGATTTACAGGTATACTTGCACATATATGTACATTTGTGGGAATTTATGCTCCCTGAAGGTCTACAGTCCACTCCTAAACTCTGGAATGTTGAAAAGCCCCAATGGGTATTAGAGGAGACATGGATGGAAGTTAGTTCCTATGATCTCTGAAAAACCTACCTATGAAAGTCCCCCACATTGAGTGGTGTTACATGGAGGAGAGTGTCATCCTTGGGACTTACTTCACTCAACTTCCCAGGAGGACTCTCAGAGTTTTCTAATCAATGGTGGAGCCACTCCTTCAATCACTCGGTTCCTCAAGAAAGTTTACTTGTTTCAGCACTAAACTCCTTACCATTTCCCTACCCCAATGCCAAGGATTCTCTCCTTGACATCAAAACTGAAAGTGCAGAATCTCAGCAAGGGAGCCAGGCCAGCCCTGTGCCTTAAATTTCTCTGATGCCTCCATCTTCACAAAGCATTTTACATCTTAGTGTTTCAATCCCTGAGAGCCTCTTAGAGCCCTGAGCACAAATAACTGGAGACAAATGAGGTGGCATCTTCTCTGAAACCCTAAAGAGCAGAGTCCATGCTGTGGGGGAATGTCTACCTGCTGGAAGGGTCTCTGGCCTTTGGTTAAGAAGAAAGCTGATTTTCTTTTTCTTTTTTTTTCCAGTGGAAAAAAGTCTAACTATACAGGCTCTGGTTATAAAAGCAGACGGCCATATGGATCACAAGGAAAAGTTTGGATGTTATCATATTTATTTTTGTTGTTATTTGGTTTTGGTTTGATTTTGGTGTTTCGTTAATTTTAGTTTCTCTGAGATTTCAGAAACATTGATTAGAAAATTTAAAGGACAAAATTTAGAGGAATTATGACTCATAACTTACTTAAATGTATATTTAGTGTATAAGCATATTAATTTAAAGTTGATAATGAGGTATAGTCCAATATTCTGAGAAGGTGATTATTTTGGACCACTTCCCCATCTCTTTGTGTCACTGTGAGAAAAATTACTGTGGCCAATGACACCATAAAAGTCAGCCTCACTCTCAGGCTGTAGCCCAGAAATGAACAAAAGTGATGAATTTGTTGAGGAATCTTTGGATCCATAGAAGAGGCCAGGGACAGCAGAGCCATCCATGAAAATTACCAAATCTGAGTAGTATTTCAGGGAAGATATAGAAGGGTTCCCCATCTTGTGCTGGTACCACTATATCCCTTTTTCAGTAACACTGAAGACATTGCTCAGGGTGCAGATGAGTGTGAAAAATACTTTAGGAGATGCAGAATGGGAGGATGACTGAGTTAGCAGAGGCTGGACAGAAAACCTGAAAACACAGACAATCATGGATGCTGAAGTGGGAACCATAATTAAGACACTGGTCATCTGAAATAGAAGAATTGATAAAGGATGGGAGCTGTTCTGAGTCTCTAAGACCTGTCCCTACCTGTGTAATGACAGAGGGGAAGAGGAATAAAGGATACAGGATATGGTAAACCAGTGCTTGATTCCCACAGAGGGACTCTGCAATTTCAGCTTGTCTTATCCTCTTTGCTGCCCACAGGGAAAAGAAATGGCTATTCATGTAAATTAAACTCTTCTCTTCTTAGTTTTTCACAGTACATTTGTACTCTGAAATGTGAGTGTCCCAGAGGAACTGGGGGTAAAGGATGCTGAGGGAGATACCTTTCTTAGTTTCACCATAGGAAATGTCATGCACATAGAAGCTATTGGAAACCTTGCACAGGATCCCGCTCAGAAGCCATCACCAGGCTCTGGGAACACCAAGGTGAAGATCACCTTGGTAAGCACGGAAGGCAGCTAAGCCTCTGCTAGACCTGAGACTAGTGGGGCTCAGCCACCTGTGAGAAGCACAATGAATGGTCCCACTCAGCTTTCCTATGCCACCTTCTGGTCACAAATCAATCTTCAGGTTTCTTAGAGGTACTGGAGCTAAATACCACAGAATTTGCCACCATCATTTGATAAATTGCTTTGCTTGGAATGCTTGTGATAATTTGCACATAGGCACAATTCTATAAATATTAGCATGCTGTTTTTCACTTCAGAATTATGCAATATAGGGAAGAAAGAACACAAGGTAAGTGGGAGAAGCTCTACCAAAATACAAATCCTAAACAACTGAAACTCACTATTTGGGACATTAAGGGGCCTTTTCAGAGGAATTTCACTTTGAGTTGAGCCTATAAAATTGAGTGGTGGTGGCTGGGATTGTTGTACACTGGTAGAGTGCTTGCTTGTTTAGCATGTGGGAGGCCCTGGGTTGAATCTCACATATATATATATATATGAGAATCTCATATATATATATGAGATATATATATGAGATTCTCATAAATATGTGTATTATATATATATATAATACACATACACACACATATATATACACACATATATATGTATATAACATATTATTTTATATATTATATTGCATGATTGGGGATTATCAAAATGATTCTTAAGTAATTAATTTGTCCATACAGAAGCAATGCAAAGGGAAAACAGGATGGGAAGATTCGTGGGACCTCTGTTCAAAGACGGAATCTTCATAACATGTTAGCCACAAGGGCCTGTGGAGAAAGAAAGAATATATTAGGATCAGGACATTTCTTGTTTGAATAACCAGGCAAGTGCTATCACTATTGAGTACTGTGGAAAATATAGCAATTAGATGGTTTCTCTCTGAAAAAGAATTAAATACTTGGTAAGGAGTCAGAATTTTAGTACATAAACAGTTGACTGTGATCTTGTCTAGTGGCAAGCTGTCACCTTGGTGTTGAAGATAGGGTCCAGGCAGTGTGAGAGCAGTCAGTAATGGGGAATGTGGATGCTAAGCAGAGAGAAGAGCTGAGGATGGAACCCTGGTATCCCCATTTAATCAAGAAGTAAAGGGTAAAATAATCCTGAAATCATTTTATCAGTTAAGGCTGGCTGTCTATTTTGTGTGCATTTTTACTTAATCATTCATGCAGTATGTTTGTTAACTAACTAGTATCTTCAGGTCTGGGCCCAAGTGATAAAGTGACCGTAGGTTTAGGAGAGACTAGCACCTCTTTGATTGGCCCAAACACAGGTTACAGGAAGGACCGTGAAAGAGTTCATTTGTGGCATCTGCAGACATTTATATCCCTGGAGGGCAGCACTGAGATGTGCCCTGAAAGGTGCATGAGTGCACAGCATCTCAGAAAACAGGAGTCAGAAAGAGAAAGAGAATGAAGAAAATCCTGGTCCTCAGTAGAAGATGATAAATTCTCATCCTCTCTATACTCTGCTCAAATTCTCAAGTTTTTTTTTCCCCCTTATTATTAGAATTTTCCTGAACTTCCTCTTTCTCTCTGCTCCTTTATGGCATCATTGACCACATTTGGTGAAAATCCCACATTGTTTCAAGTGAATGCTCATCAATACCTTATCAACTCAAAGAACTCAATGTGCCTGACGGGGGGAAAACACTTTTGTACTCTCAAAATGATGCAGATGGCACAAAAGTTTAAAACAACTTCTCTCAGAAAGCCTCAGGGACAATCTTTCACTTGTCCTCACTTACTCATGTCTAGTCATTATTTGCTCTATGAAATGTTTCCTACCTTCTTTTCTCTGTCATACTTTAAGTTCTCTCCCCTGTCCTAATCTTATAGTAATAGAATCAGAATAATAGTGTATAGAGGACCCAGTCACGCAAGTGTGGTTACAGGGTGTGCTGCAAGGCTAAACAGGCGGGAACACCTTGTTGTCTCTGGTCTTGGAACACCAAGACTTGGCCCTGGCCCCTTGCCAACTGATGTGCCCAGAGACTTCTCTCCCCCTGCCCCCGGCTCTTTGCCAACTGATATGTCCAGACTTTTCTTCTGACCTTGACTCCTTGCTAGCTGACCCCGGCTCCTTGCCAACTAATACTGGCCCCGGCTTCTTGTCAGCCGGCCCCGGTTTCTTGCCATCTGACATGCCTGGGGATGACCTTTTAGGTAATTGACTAAAAATTGATTAGGTTATCCTCTGATTGGACACTATTATGTATATAAGCTCCTGTACTCCAATAAGCCTTTGAGCAGTGTCATGAACCTGTCTCCCAGTGCCTGATTCCGTTGGTACCGTCTCACTCACCTCCTATCAGATCACCCTGTTCCAGAAATTTTCAATAATAGTGCAAATAATAACCCCATCGATTTATTATGACTTCTGGTATCTATCTTTTATTCAAAAATGGTATTCATCTTAAAGCTTAACTTTGATAACATTTAATTGATTTGACGATTGTTTTCATACTGAGTCTTAATTTGGGAGGCCCATAAACAGTTCCTGTGGCTAGGTCTCTGAGTCAGTTCTATAACTATAACAAACTACTTGAGAAAAATCAACTTATATTTTTCAAGCAGTGTTTCATAGCCCAGCACAGCAATTACTTTTGATCCTGTAGCTAGGCAGCACATTGTAGACAGTATATATAGAAGAGAAGAAATATTCACTTCACTGACAAATGCAAAAAGAGAAAAAGAGAAGGGGGCTGGAATTCTACTATCCCCTTCAAGACTAGGCCATCAATGACCGGTAGCCCTGCCAGTCTCTGCGTCTTAAGAGTCCCACCAACTCCCAATAGTATCATGAACTTGAGATCAAACTTTGACCACATGGGACTTAGGGGGACTCTTCCCCAGACCTAAGCACTAGGATTTATTTGGAAGATGTTAATTTGTGCCTGGAGGAACTCATAGGCAGCAACAATGAACCCCTGGGAGAAGAAGGCCATGCAGTGTAAGAAACATGCAGCATTTACTGCTCTATGTGCAAAAATCTAAATTTTCAGGCTCCCCTGAGATGTGGGCACACTATATTCCAGATTATTTTTTAGAAACCTGAAGATTTATGCACAGGCCAACCTCTCATTTGGGTTAGCTTCCACATATTAGTGAAAACATGCAAACTTTGGTTTTTGAGGTTGACTTATTTCACTTAGCATGATAGTTTTAGATCTATCCATTTATTGGCAAATGTCATGAAGTCATTCTTCTTGGCTACACAATTTTCTATTATATGTGTATGTAACACACGCATACATGTATATATCACATTTCCTTTATCCATTCATTTGTTGAAAAGCTTGATATATATATATATATTTTTTTTTTTTTTTGACAAGAAAGTGTGTTGTATCTAACTGCTTTCTAGTATTGAAGTCCATCCTAAGAACATGGCAAACAACTGATATTGTATTTCATTCCCTTTGCACAATTTTTATTTATTCATAGAATTTTCTTATGCGTTCCTCATCAGGTTGTTGTCCAGATGCTGTGCAGCTGTGTAAATAACACTATAGGTGTGTGTGTGTGCGTGTGTGTGTGTGTATCTAAGAGATGGGATCAAGTATTCTGAATAATTCTTAGTATCATTAGTCCATAGAATGCAAGTAAATCCATACTGTGATACAAACTAATTTTCATTTAGGGTGGCTTCATTAAAAATGACAGGTAATAATGAGCTTTGGTCAGAATATGTAGAAATAAGGACATTCACACATTGTTCATGGCAAGGAAAGTTAGTACAGTCACTTTGAAAGCAAGTAGGCATTTCCTCCAAGAGTTAACACACAACTCAAAAATTTATCTCCTATTTACTACCCAAGATAAAAGAAAACATATCCACAAAAAATGTGAAATGTGCATACCAAAGAATGTAGCAGAATTACTCATAAATGCCAAAGATTTTAAACACTCAAATCTCCAATGACTGATAGATGGATAAGCAACCTAGTTTACCCATTCAATGAAGTTTTAGTTAGCAGTAAGGAGGAATGCCAAACTGATTTCACACAATTGCTTTTTTTCTTCCCCTCACTGGAGATTGAACTCAGGGGTACTTGACCACTGAGCCACATCCTCAGCCCTGTTTTGTGTTTTATTTAGAGACAGGTTCTCACTGAGTTGCTTAGTGCCTCACCTTTGCTCAGGCTGCTTTGAACTTGTGGTTCTCCTCCTGTCTCAGCCACCCAAAGTGCTAGGATTACAAGCATGCACAAATTGAATCCTTGTGTGTTAGTATGCCCAAAGGAGTAAACTAATAATCATTTAAATTATGTAGAAAAATGGAGTTATAAACCAAAGTTATAGTATTACTAGTTTTCAGGACTAAAACAGTTTCTTTGTAGGGTGATGAAAGTATTCTAATTTGGATTAAGTTAAGGCTGCATAACCTTGAAAGTACAAAATAAAACACATTTTTTTTGCATATTCACATGGGATGGAATTGATGATGTGGAAATTATATCTTAATAAGGCTGTCAAACATAAAACACAAGGATCCAACTTATTATTGTTTAGATTAAATGTCCCCCAAAAGCTCATTTGGGGGACATTGTGTAAGAAAATACAAGAAATTTAAATGTGAAATAACTGGGTTATGAGAGACTTAACTAGTTGGTACCTTAATGCCCTGATAGGGATTCACTGGATAATAACTGTGGGCAGGTTGGTTGTGGCTGGAGAAGGTCGGTCCCTGGGGGCATGTCTTTGGGTTTATATTTTGACCATATAGAAGAGAGCACTCTCTCTCTCTCAGCCCCCTTTCATCCCTGGTGTGATATACCTCCACTACACTCTTTTTTCATGATGTTCTGCCTCATCTTGAGCCCCAAGGAATGGAGGCAGCTGTCTATAAACTGAGGCTTCTGAAAATATGAGCCCCAAATAAACTTTTTCTCCTTAAAGTTGTTGTTGTCAGGTATTTTGTTCACAGCAATGAAAAAAATGTCTAAAACACAACTCTTGCTGGCCATTTAAAACTGATATGTTGTCTGAGAGACAGTCATACATGGACATTGTTATGTTTGCCATACTAACCCACATTGATTGTCAGAAGCACTTAGTCATGGGGGAATCAGGATTATGGGAGGATAAGGGCAAGTTCATGCCTCAGTCCCCATGGTTCTGATGCACTTTATGATCACTGAGGCCTTTGTCCTCCATTGAACAGTAATAATCAGCCTCACACTCAGGCTGGAGGCCTGAGATAATCAGGGATTCTATATTGCCAGAAGTGGAACCTGAGAAGTGATTCGAAACTCTCAGAGCCAAGAACTTACAATAATCATCTTTGGGAGGCAGCACCAGGAATCTGCTGGTACCAGCCCATAAAATACCTTCCAATGTGATTGATACTTCCAGTGCAGGAGAGAGTGACCATCAGTACCATAGACCCTGAAACTGAGGCTTCTGGATCAGCCCAGACTTATGTCCAGGACCCTGGAACAGAAGAGGTAGAGATACAGCAATTTATTGCTCACATTGTTTCCCAACTAAAATAAGGTAGAAGTAGCCCAGGTGTCCCACATCATCCCTTTTCCTTTCCACAGTCAGTCTCCTGAAGATTATGGTGAAGATTCCTTCACATCTCTCATTCCTGAAGACTCATGGCTGCATCAGAGCCACCCAGTGTTTCTTGGATATTTTTTGCACTGTAGAAGACTGACATGCCTCCAATACAAAATATGCTCTCCCCCTGAACAGCCTCCCATATCTTGATCTCAGAGTCTTTTCTGATTAGGTCTAGATGAAACCTGTCCTGGGCCTCCTAGGACTGAGTTCCAACAGTAGGTTCTCCTCATAATGCCTAATCACCAGGATCCCACAGGCATCAGTAATTGGTTTCCAATAAGTTAGGTTGACTGAATACCTGTTCTCTTAAGAACAGGACACTCAGGTTTGGGATCAAGAGACTCCGTAGAGTAAACTAATTTCTTCAATGTCTTTTCCATCTCACTCTCCTTAGAAAGAGTGGGAACTCTTAAGTGCCCAGGAGCTTCCTTCACACACTGTAGCTTCCTTATCATGGCTAAACCCTGACTTCTCTGATGTGATATCTGAGAAATTTTACGGTGGCCACTTCATTCACTCAGAATTTATTTTGGATTCAATACACCAGGTGACAAAGAGCAGGGATTGACAATCCAAGAGCTGTAAGTGAGAAAGGCTGGAACTCCACCTTTTTTTCTTTCTTCTGCACATATTCTATCATAACAGGCTGGTGCTCCTCTCCTTAGATCTTCTCCATCCTTTGATAATAACATTGAAACTGAAGGAAGTACATGGATAGCAAAAATATTCTAGACATTAAAGCCTTCATAGAAGAGACTCTGGTAGTAAGAGAGAGCTTGGCGTGTCTGTAGGTGCTCAGCTCAGAAGAACACAAGGGATGATCAGCCTTCATTGGACAAAGCCTGGTGTATTCAGCTGAGATGGAAGAAGAGCTAACTATCCCTATTTTCCAATGATGTAATTCTATATTTAGAAGACCCTAAAAGCTCTACTAGAAAGCTTCTAGAACTCATAAATTCAGGAAAATAACAATATAAGATCAACTCCAATAAATCAATCACATTCATATATGCAAATGAGGTATCAGCTGAAAGAGAATCAGGAAAATGACACCTTTCACTATAGCCTCAAAAAATACTTAGATATCAACCTAACAAAGAGGTGAAAGATCTCTACAATGAAAACTACAGAACACTAAAGAAAGAAAGTGACAAAGACCTCAGAATTTGGAAAGATCTCACATATTGTTGGTTAGGAAGAATTAATATTGTCAAAATGCCACAGTACCAAATGCACAGATTTAGTGCAATTCCTTTTAAAATCCCAATGATATTCTTCATTTAAATAAATAGCAGCATGAAATTTATTTGGAAAAATAAGAGACCCAGAATTTCCAATGCAATCTGCAGAGAGAAAAGTGACACAGAAAGATCACAATACAAGACTAAATTATATTACAGAGCTGTAGTAACCAAAAGAACATGGTATTGGCACCAAAACAGACATGAAGACCAATGGTACAGCAAAGAAGAGAGAACCAAACCCACATAAATACAGCTATCTCATACTAGACAAAGGCACCATAAAAATACATTGGAGAAAAGATAACCTCATCAACAAATGGTCTTGGGAAAACTGAAAATCCATATTCAGTAGAATGAACTTGGAAACCTATGTTACCCTGCACAAAACTCAACTCAAATTGGACCAAAGACCTAGGAATGTACAAATACATGATTCTAATTAGATAATTATATTCCATATATGTATAATATGCCAAAACATATTATACTCTAATATATATCTAAAAAGAATAAATAAAATAAAGTAAAATTTCCTGATTTTTTAAAAAAGGAAGGAGACCACAGGAAAAAAATGTAATAATATGTTTCTAGTTTTCAAGAGTAACTGTTGGCTATTTTAAATAGATATCCAGTAGAATAAGTACTTTGCTTTTATTTTCTACTTTAAAAATAAAAAATGCATTTTAATTTTTTTCAGCAAGTAGTAACAAAATTATTGCATTTTATTCTAATCACTGATATCTTAGTGAACAGAAAATAATTTACTTGGGTGAGATTATGGGCCAAAAGGATCAAGAAAGAGCATCATAGGTGAGCAGGACACTCCAAAAACTGATTCTGGATTCTCCTATCTGCTGGTGACCACTCAGTATCCTAGGCTCCCAGTTGATTTAAGTCACCATCATTATCTCAGTAGCTGTGCACAAACCAAAACCTTCTCCTAGCTTAACGACACTTGCCTTAAGGAGATTCTCACCTGCAAGCATGTCTGCCTGTGTAGAGATGATCAGGTTTAATGTTTTTTTCTCAAGCACTGAAATGACAGACTCTGGGGATATGTCTACAAATCTTAGAAACCACCAGGGTCCTCAGTGCTAAAGGAAAAAGTCTCTTTGAGATGGTATTGTCACCTTGAGTAACAAGAAAGAAGTGAACTGGATAGTAGAAAATGGGTGATCTGTACCCACATATAAGAACCTTGCTGTTTTCCCCTGTGAAGTAGTAATGATCACACAGTGGCAAGGGATGCTCAGGGAAGCCATGTTCCCAGATCTCAAATGCCAGGATTAGCCTCAGAACCCTGGGAGCAAAGAACTATCAACCATCATTGTTTTTGTGTTTTCTCACTGAGGGATGGTGTTTTCCTGCAGCAGTATAATATCTCACATTGTGTTCCCAAGACAGATCTTATAACCAAGGTTGCAGACAGTAGGTATGGATGATACAACTGACTATATGCAAGTCCTTAGAAATGGGGGCACAATGATAGATAATTATGAAGTAGGCTACAACTGACCCAGTGCCTGTGAACCAAGGGAAAGTGACAGTCATAAGTGTTTCATTATGACTCCTTTCAGTGAACAAAGTATCAGCCACCTGATTATGGAGACAGATTTAAGGTATAATGGACATCAGCCATAGTAAATTACCTCAGTTCTGTTTCCTGGAGCTCCATTTCATGGACTTCTCTAATTCTCTGTGGGCAGAGTTTTTGTGGCCAAAATGTTATTATCTTCCTGTTTCAGTTCCTTTCTATACTCATACTGACTACAGACAGCATTAGGGTGTGACAAGAGGTGTCTTAAAAAGTAAAACAGGGTGAGGGAGCCAAGCTCAGAGAATCATGGAGAAATAATAGGGGCCATTCAGGCACATGATTGTTTCATAAAAATTATAAGTAATCAGGTTTTTCTATAACCTGGAGAAACTGGTATGCTTGCCTACAACATTTTTGTAAATGTCTCATAACAAGCTCCATGGCAACTTATGATGACCCAGGGAACTCATTATCCATGCTCTCTCTAAATCATCAGAGAATTCAAGGAAAGAGCACCTGTTTCTTCAGGTATCCCATGAGGTATACTGGAGACCAGTCCTTCCATGTGCCTTGGGATGAGATATTTTTCCCCCTTTGGGTTACTAATGAATACATTGCTTAAATTCAAACTCAGTAGTCAATCATTTTGCTAATGATTCCTTGCCATCTTTTAGGATCATTGATCTCACATGAGTACATGCTTAGTTTAAAACTTCATAAAACCCATAAGTAAATATAATTACAAAATAAAAATTTCTTCTCACACCTCTATATTCTTGCAACTTCCTCAAATAATTTTCCTATTCACAGATAACCATAAAATAAATGCCAATTATTTGGTAAGAAAATTAAGATTTTACTGCCCAATATTCTAATGGGTTATAAGAATTCATACAAATCCCCCCAACACATCAGAAGTCATCTTAGAAGACCATTTAGATGCCCAACAGACATTCTTGACTTCACATTTTCCCATAACACTTTCATATAGACTTCTTTTCCTTTTCCATATAACAAATCTAGCAGAAAACATCACTGTTTCCTCATAATGGATCACTTTTTTTTTGCCTGACTAGTCACAGTGCTCCAGGTTATCCTGTTTTCCTTTCTGCATTGAATCTTGAAATCTCTCATTGGTACCTGATGAGCACACTTTGATGTTTCCATATGACTCTACAGTCAAGCGTGCATTCTTGGTGAATATTAATTATCTGTCCACAACTTTCCTTCATCTCATGCAGACTCATCTCCAGTTGCTTGTCCTCTACCCACTTCACACTGAGGTCAAGTGAAAGTTATCTTAGTTCCTGTGATGAGAAACAAAATTTAATTTTCTTCTATTCTCAGCAAATGCTGTTGGCAATACTTGGAGCATTATTCCTTCATCCATTCTTATGCTATCTTTTCATTAATCCTGAGAATATCATATCATATTATAATATGATGGTATCTATCATATTAGGTATTACTACTTGGGGTCAGGCTTCATTGCCTCAAATGCTGTACACAAACCCTCACTGAGGAGGTAACTCCTGATGTGTCCCCTATGGCATCCTTTACTGTTCCTTTTACACCTACCTTGAAGGACTAGTAGTTGTGGCCTTGGGGACACAACTTTGGAGACAGATGTCCTGAAACTTAAGAAAGTTATGTTTTGGAATCATTGTCCCAGAAGTAGGGATGGCAGGAAGGGAACAATCTGAAGTGCAAATGGTAGATATTCAGCATAAGTCATGATTATGTGAAGTTAAAAAGTTGTTCTGAAAAGATTTAGTGTCTGAACAGAATTTCACCTATTCTGGGAATTACATTTGATAAGTCTCTTTATGGAAATAAATCAGAAATTAAGTAAATATTTCTAGCTTTCTTGTTCTTTTCAAAATTTTTATGACTGCATTGTAGTGAGACACAATATTGGAGTTCATTTTGACGTAATTATAAGTATGGAATATAATTTGTTGCAATTCAGTCCCCAGTAGTTCCTCTGTCCCTTACCTCCTCTCTCCTCATTTTCTTTCCTCTATCAGTCTTCCTTCCATTTATAGTTGTCTTTAAATTAGTGCATTATAGATATACATAAAGGTGAAATTCACTGTGGTACATTCATATGTGTACATAGGATATTTTGGTCAATTTTATTCCACTGCTTCTCCCTTTTATCAGTCCCTTCTCCCTCTCCCTTAATCTTCTTTCCCTTTCCACTGACTTCTCTTCTATTTTTATGGGATTTCTCCCAGCCACACTAATGTTTGTAGCAGCACAATTCACAGTAGCCAAGTTATGGAACCAGCTAAGTTACCTCTCAACAGACAAATGGATAAAACAAAAACAGTGGTATAGCCACACAATATAGTTTTACTCCGTGGTAAGAAAGAATGAAGCTGTGGCATTTGCTGATAAAGGAATGGAATCAGAGTACATCTAGCTTAGTGAAATAAGCCAGACTCAGAAATTCAAGTTTTCTCTCATATGCAGAAACTAGAACAAAATAAGGGCAAACAACAAGAGATGGGGATTCTTGTTTTTAATATCTTTTAAAATCAAGATATGCAACTATAATGCCAGCAGCTCAGGAGACTGAGATAGGAGGATCATGAGTTTAAATAAAACCATACAACTTATAGCAAGACCCTAAGCAACTTAACAAGACCTTGTCTCTAAACAAAATTTAAAAATTGCTGGGGATGTGGCTGAATGGATAAGCACCTTTGGGTTTAATCCCCAGTACCCCCTCTCCAAAATCAATACATGTATTACTTATAATACAACCAGAAACCAGTAATTTAAATCCAAGCTTTCTATATGGCTTGTGTGTGTGTATTAGATAAGTAATTCTATATCATTGTTATTTATTGAGTTGTGTTAGTGATCTCAGCTTAAAAGGCACCATTAACTAAGACCTCCTTCAAACACCTAATATTGTCAACCAGGTTGTCAGCCTATGTCTTCCCATGGTTCAATGCACCACTCTGCTCATAGCAGTAGAGAGGAGATGAAGCTTATGGGATTTTATGTAATTTTTAAATGACAATGGTAAATGGAAATAAGTAGCATCATCTCCAAACTGGAACCAAAAGATAGGGAGGACATACTGAAAACCAAGAGCAAAGAATCTTTTTAAGAACTCTGAATGCCAGTTTTTTCCGGAATAACAAATGTTTGGGAAAAAATGTACCAGGTACTGCTGCTAACAAGCTGTGTTCTAATTGACAATATGTTACTATATTAGTGCAGGTGATCGTGGCAATCTGTCATGAGGTCTTATTCATTGATAGCCCTGTCTGAGCCTCAGACCCCAGAGGGGAGACACAGAGACCCACATGAGTGGAAGCACAACATAGCACAACTAGGGCATGGCCTTGAGTGTTCCATCTTGGAGAGGTCAGGCTCCATCTGTGCAAAGACTTAGGAGGAGGATAAAAGAGAGGAAAGTCTTAGGGCAAGAGCTCTAGAATTCAGTCCCCTGGGACTCCAGCATGGAGTATGAATCTCTTTAATTCTCCACAAAACTCAGTGAATGAGGATTCTCTACATGCTAATGTTTTTCTACTACCTGTCCGTTTTTGCATCCCTGAGGAAGAAGATAAAGATTTGATTTGAACCAGCCTCTTGTAAGTGGCTCTTAATGGCCTTGAGACCTGGCAGGTTCTGGCAGCTATGATAACCTCAAAACAAGCAGAAAGAGCACACACTTTTCTCAGCCACCTTCCACATTTTCGAGGGGCTTCCCAGCTAAAAGGCCAGATCCACTCTCTTGGAATGACCCAAAGTGAATCCTACTGGACTCATGTCCTTGTTTGCCACCATAACATAGGCTTTCTGACTCACCTGAGGATCTCACAGGTGTCTATTTGGAGTGCTGTTAAGCTTATCAGATGCTGATGCTCTAGTAGGTGATGGAGATCAAAGGATTGTTATTATAGCCTGCAGATGACTTCACAAAATCATCACCAAACATCTTGTTCCCTTCAATTTATTTCACAAAATAAATACAGAGTGAAATTTACAAACTGCTACATCTACTTGACTCCATGCCACCAAAGAATTGGGAAACCATCAACTTCTTCATAAAGGTATTCTCAACCTATTTTATGTTTTCAAATAGTTCTGTTTCCCATTCACAATGTCATCATTCTTGCCCTCAGTTGTGACAGACTTTGAGTATAATTCCTATATTTTATTTCTCTATAAATTTAAACATTTTAGATATTTCTTACCCAAGAAATTATGCAATGTATGATTTTGTGTGTGTTTGTTTACAACAAGCATGAGTTTTTATGCTCAAACATGTGGTAGCATGTTTTTCACAGCTTTTGTGGAAGAATGTGATTGACTTAAATGAATGACTCCAGTTGATTTCCATGTGCATTGTACAAGTATTTGATAATTTTCCTATGTCAATATATGAATACACCACCAGTGAAACCCCACATTATGTACAATCCAAAGGGTAAGATCCTAATTAGAATAAATTATACTCCATATACATATAATATGTCAAAATAAACCCTAGTGTCATGTATATCTAAAAAGAGGACATAAAAAAGTAACATCTAGTCTTAGATAAATTTTACATCATACACACTGCTTGGGGCTTCTACACTATTAGCACAGTGTCCAATTTCATGTAACTTAGAATACTATTCAATCATCTAAATATTTGTTTGAATTCTCTGCTATTGTTTTGCTCCACAGATGGGGATCAGAAGCTCAGAGATATAAAAACCTATCCATATCACCAGTTGAATGGCATATAGAAGATTCAAAAAAGCCAGTTTCATATAGCTAAGGACTACCTCTTGAGCTGAGTGGTCTCAACCAATGCTGCTTTTGAATTCCAGAAGAAAGAATTTGGTAATCTTTAAACCTATTTCATTGTCGCAAACTGAGGAAAGAGTGTTAATATAATTCAGTGCTTATAGAGCAGTGATTATGCTGAACATTTTATCAGGGAGCTAATGGAACTAAATGGGGCTGAAAATGGAGTTAGGAGCTAGATAAATGTTGTTGCCACCTCTGAATAAAACATGTCTACTATCACAACTGTGTCTTTCATCTTTCAACTTCTGGGATCCTGAATCAGTTTCCCAGGGTCTGAGTCCCAATCTAACCTGAACGATTGGCATAGGTGGATGGATATTCCAGAGGTAAGAGATACATTGATCTGAGCAGACAGGAGGGACCTGTAGCCACTGAATAGCATGTATAACTTTGTTCCAAGGTTCTATTAGCATGGACTCCTGGATAAAGTTAGGATATGGTGGATGGGTTCTCTAAGCATAGAGAAGAATCCTGGTTGCCCTGTGGTGAACATGAACCTGGCAGAGCAGAATAGGACCTGAGCAGATGAGCCTGAGCTGCAGAGCCAAGGCATCATCCTGTGGCCAAGAACAAAAATGTCAGTGGCAGTGCAGATGAATGGAGAAACAGCCTGAGGAGCTGCACATGCAGCCACTGGGGCTGTGAGATAAATGGTTCTTACAGCATTGAAAGCAAAAATTGATGCAGAGACTGCCAAGATGAGTTGCAAGAAAAGGAAGAAGCCTTGGAAGCCAGAGTACTGTCACTGGAAGAGAATCTCTGTACCCTGAAAATACCCCTCATCCTCCCCCATAGTGCTGAAGGAGTCCAAGGAGAAGGAGGAAGAAGATTAACATTAGCAAGCCCAGCCAGTAGCAGCCAATGCCTCTGGCTGCATTGGCAGGGCCAGTCCAGGAAACCAAGTTCACCATGTTCTGCTGGTCAAGCAGAGCTGGTAGACTCCAGAACATAATTTGCACAGGGGTCAAAAGAGTGCCTAGCTACTTTGATTATGATTATGAGATTTAGGGGTGCTGAGAACCAATAGGGGCAAGACACTCCATGTAGTACATGTTAATACTTCTGTACAAACTTATGACTTAGATGTCCTAAGAGTTGGCAGGGGCCAAAAGAGAGGCCATATGTGCCAGAAGATGGCATGGGCCACAATATCCCAGTATAACAGGAACCAGCAAAGGCAAGAGAATTTAGGAGATGCTAAGGCCTATTACTTATTTAAGTGAACCAGAAACAAGCTCATACTTTGGAGGTAAAATACTATACTTTCCAGTTATTAGTACTGATGACTCCAGCCATGGACAACTTCCTATGTGGGTGGCAATGGATTTGGAGCCAGAGACAGGCTATTTGTTTTGGTATAAATACAAGGCAACATAGCCAGTGAACTGAGCTGAATCATCCTCCATAGTAATATGTAGTGAATGTTGTGCTATGCAATGGGGACAAGATCTGTAGCAGGAGCTCTGGGACCTAAACTGCCAGGAACAGGTGACTATAAAGCATGTTACTGGTCATGCCCCCGTGACTAGCTCAGGAAATGATGAAGCAGATGCCTTGACTAGGGTGTGGTGTTTACAGTGAGTGCCTCCAACTTACCTAGTGGCTTGATTGCACCACTGCCTACATCATACAGTTGTGAAAACTATGCAGAATGTAGCTAAACAATGGAGTTTGCATTTAAAGTAGGATTTCCTGCCAGTTACATGTGGTTTGTGCTCAGGAATATTCACAACACCTACCCCTTGGAGCCACAGATGGTCAAGTAATTCATGGATGTGTCCCTTTGACATCATGTTTATTTGACATGATGTCAGGTTGACTGCATTGGCTTTTTACTGAGGTAAGAAGGGGCGATGTTTGCCTTGACAACAGTGGATACAACTACAGGTTGCTGTCAGTGGTCAAGTGAATTATTGTATGAAAATTTATATCTTAATGGTTTTGAGAGCCTTGTATGGCCAGACCATTACAATAGAACATGATCAAGGTACTCATGTCACAGGTCAAGATGTGTAGCAATGGGCAGTTCAGTAAGAGATTGAATGGAGGCTGCATCTCCCATACCACCCAAAGGCTGTGGGCATGATAGAACAATATAATGGCCTGCTTAAGCAAGTACTTATGTATGTAATCAACCCACTTTAAATGAAGAGGTGGGTACAGAATCTCTGGGCAGTTGTGAGAGCTCTGAATGAGCATTCCCAATGTGAAGACCAGCTTCTGTGCAGGCTTTTCTTCATCTCACAGTGTTATCAATACAGATCCTGGTGACTACACAAGATGTTGTACTTAAGCCCTGCTTTTGGGAGGCAAGGGAATGTGTTTTTTGCCTGCTCCCACTGGATTGAATGGGGGTCACACTGTGGATGGGACATGGCCCTGAGTAATAAAGGCCCCCAATTTTTTTTGGATATCCCTCTTAGACCCATGAGGAAAAGATGTAGAGTGTGATCTATTTGTGACACCATGCTTGACTAGCAAATGACACTTCTGGGTACATGTGACTTGGCTAGAGATTGAACTCAGATTTTAAAGGGCATTATTGTTATTTGCCATTGGTCAATTATAAGTTTCCCAATACTGGTGAACACTGAGACTGCTAAAGTTCAGGACCAAGCTGTACAAGCATGATATCACTGCCCAGGGAAGCCACCTCACGTAGCCACTGTGCTTTCCTGGGATTCAAAGCTGAAATGCATTCTCCTGGATGGATGTGATTTAACTTCACAAAAGCCTGGAATGGATTTGTCCTTTTTTCTGTAGGTATGTTCTCACAAACACCATTGTGAACTGGCACACCACAAACCCAGAGTGGCAAACACTTCTGCCTGCTGCTTATGCATTGAAGTGCCTGCTATTTATGCTCCCCTGGTGAATATAGATTAAGTCCCTGGACAATTAGACAAAGCTGGATAAGACTTTATTTGCTACCTCAATATGGAATAAAACTTGTACTGGTTTTTAGGAATCATAGGTAATAGGACTTGTTTTCTGATTATATGTTGTTGCAGCTTATATTATTGTTATAGCCTATGAATATAAGGCTCTGCCTTCCTCAATATGGGATCATTAAGGAAGACTTCAGATGCATAGATTGTGTGGTGAGGAATCCTCAAAGGGGTGGACTCTAGTGCAGGCCAGAAAAGGCCATAGGTAGTCTCTCTTGCTGAGGCTACCAGAAGGCTATGTTTTCCCTTTGTAGTCTAAGTCATGAACACTGATTCAGTGTATGTTCTCAAAGTCATAAACATTTGCTTGTGAGCATGTGCCCACTGGTGTTGCCTGTTGGTGATGTGCCTTCTTTGTCTAGCCTGCATATAAAAAATATCTATGGAAATGGCTCAGGGGGAAATGGCTGGGGGCTAAAGCTGGAGCTGGGGTTAGCTAAAGATTGCTATCACCTGCGAATAAAGCACATTTACTATCCCAACTGGATCTTGCATCTTCTTCCAACTGCCAGGATCCTGAATCTCTTTCCCAGGGTCTGAGACTCATCCTCAGCACAATACTTTATCTAAACCTTAAGTGGCTGCTGCTTGGAGTTTTCTATTGTGTCCTCCAAGGGGAAGGGATAAAAAGTGCTTTATTCAAAGAACCTGGACAGCATATTCCTGCAATAACCCCACTTGATTCTTGAGGTGAAAGCACTAAGTGAGGGCTCAATTACTCCTGGTTAAATTTTTTTTTTTTTGCCACCATCCCATTTTCCTTTATAATTTGCACAGGGCTTCTGAGAATCACAGCTAGTACTGTCTTGGAATGCTACAAGTGAGAATTGGGTCCTAAACCATGAGCATCCTCCTTAACAAGGCAAAGATTTCAGAATCTCCACTTTGGGCAAATAATAAATGAGGACATTATCTTTTAAATTGTTTAAAATGTATTTCTTCATTCCATTCCACAGTTACTGCTGTCTCAAATATTTCTTGTAATTTTAGTAAAAACATTGAGGCATTTATACTAAAATTTTCAAATGTATTTAGGAAGGCTCTCAGGACAACTACAGTGTCATGCAGAATCTCTGACAGAAAATGAATTATGTAAGGACAGGCCAGGGTTTTCCTTCTTTGACTAGGAATTTGTTACAATAAACCATTTTGGTAAACTGAAGAAGCAAAGAAAACAATTGCATTATTGAGTACAAGTTGTCTTATACTAACATAGAACTTCATGTTTATTTTTATATTAGTTATCAGGAATTAACTCTATTCTTTTTAGGTTTTACTTTTGGTGTCCTATTTTGCTGATAGAACTGGGATACTGGTGTTTTCTGTAGTCTCACCTGAGAGTTTCTAGAAGCACACTTAATAATGTGCACACATAGATTCATGGTCAAATCATTATCATTGGATCAGATGGTTGGTGTCTAGCAGGATCCAGTATCACTCTAGAATTTACATTTGAATGCTCCAGAACCCTAAGGAGTTATGTTGTGATTTTCCTATTAATGTTTGCCGAATACTGCACATGATGTTTGTTTTTGCTTTTTCTGGTCCGTCACTCCTGCTAGCCCAGTATTTGACAAATTATGACTGACAGGAATGCTTACATAATACAGAGCATGCAGAGTATATGCTCTGGAACACTCAAACCTGGTTTACTTTTGTCACCTGGAGAAAGTGTCCAAGCAGTTCTTCTAATTAAAGAACATGTACTTCCAGACCAAAATAGACTTGTCAAAGTGTAGTTATTTATTTTTGGAAATAAAAATTGTGATATGAAATGAGTTTTCTTTACTTTGGAAGGGATGTCTATGTATGCTATGGATTAGGGGGTCCCTAGTTAATTAGTGTGCTCACTAATATTATGGGCCTGTAACACTTCATAGGAAATTCTATCTCCCACTTTTGAAGTCCTGTGTCTTACTAAGAACTATGAAATATGTTGCATTCTGATATTGTTTTCTCCAAGAAGTTAGATTTCAACAACATAATGTATTCATGTCATGTTCTATGGAATATGCAGAGACTCCAGTTTTTTCCAGAGGTGACAGAAGATTTAACATAATCTTGTCACATTTTTAAGTGTACTTTTGATCATACTTGTGTGTTTAGTTGCTTCTGGTACTATATATTGCCTATTACTTGTTTGGAAAAGCATGCGTTCCTGAGATTAAAAGCTCAATGCCACAAAATTTATTCTTTGCTAATTTGATCTAGCAAATAAAGCATCTCAAAAATACAATTGAGCTCTTTTTCGTGGCTCCTTGTAGGCAATCAGCTCTGCCAACATGAAGCTGAATATCTCCTTCCCAGCTACTGGCTGCCAGAAACTCATTGAAGTGGACGATGAACGCAAACTTCGTACTTTTTATGAGAAGCGTATGGCCACAGAAGTTGCTGCTGATGCTCTGGGTGAAGAATGGAAGGGTTACGTGGTCCGAATCAGTGGCGGGAACGACAAACAAGGTTTCCCTATGAAGCAGGGTGTCTTGACCCATGGCCGTGTTCACCTGCTACTGAGTAAGGGGCATTCCTGTTACAGACCCAGGCGAACTGGAGAGAGAAAGTGCAAATCTGTTCGAGGTTGCATTGTGGATGCCAATCTCAGCGTTCTCAACTTGGTTATTGTAAAAAAAGGAGAGAAGGATATTCCTGGACTTACAGATACTACTGTACCTCGTAGACCGGGACCCAAAAGAGCTAGTAGAATCCGCAAACTGTTCAATCTCTCTAAGGAAGATGATGTTCGCCAGTATGTTGTCAGGAAACCCTTAAACAAGGAAGGTAAAAAACCCAGGACTGAAGCACCGAAGATTCAGCGTCTTGTTACTCCACGTGTCTTGCAACACAAGCGCCAGCGTATTGCTCTGAAGAAACAGTGTACTAAGAAGAATAAGGAAGAGGCTGCAGAATATGCCAAACTTTTGGCCAAGAGAATGAAAGAAGCCAAAGAAAAACGGCAGGAACAGATTGCCAAGAGACGCAGGCTGTCCTCTCTGAGAGCTTCTACTTCTAAGTCTGAATCCAGTCAAAAATAAGAATTTTTAAGAGTAATAAATAAGATCAGATCTTTAAAAAAAAATACAATTGACTCGTCTACTATCACATATCATTATCATTGTGGGTTATATTAAACCTACTGACAATCTGTGAATAACCAAAAAATTCATTTCAAAAGAAATGGTTTAAAATAATATTTTAAAAGAAGGAGGTGTTTACAGTACATTTCTGGCTAGCTGGATATATCATTGGAAATTTGAATGAAGATGAAACTTGAGATTTGGAAATTTTCATAGTAGAAACAACGGAGTCAGGTTTAAAATTTTCTGAGTTTCTCTCAGAGGTGCATGTGTTCAAGTGGCCAAGTGTCAGTTGAGGAGAGAAAGCCCTGCAAGTGATGTGTTGGGTATGAGAGGGAAGGAAAGGCCAGGAGAGTTTGTACCTGCATAGGAGGCCTCCCTGGCTGGAATAAGTCTACTTGAAAAGACCTGAAACTCCTGACATTCAATCTCAGAGTTTTCAAGACAGGTTTCGTGGCTTTTTTCTCAACCTTTCATGGTTATCAAGATGCATACTGATTGCCATCTTCACTGTCATGTGGTCAGTCCTTCCTCCATGTCCCTCTCTTCCAAATCTCAGGTGCTGAGCACCTGATGTAAATTCCCCCATGACTTCAGACAAAGCCAAAAGATGTCAGAGGTTTTACTCCCACTATGCATTTTCACTCTCTCACTATCTCCATCCCACTTAATTTTTTTTACCTTGTGATTTCTAGCAATTTCCTAAAATTCTAAAATCTTTAGTTCATAAATTAAGGAAGTTATCATCCAAAGGTGAGCATTAAAATAAACTTGTATAAGTAACTTAAGCATGAGACCTTAAGTCCTACTTTTCCAGTCTGGAAAGGAGACTATTATTACTTCCCCAGGTAACGACACTGTATATACACCTGGCTTGATTTTTACATGTTCATGGTTTCCATGGAGCACTTATTACATAAACACCAGTCTGGCCACCTACTTTTCAAGTAGTTCATGACAGAAATACATTTACCTATGGCTCTGTTCTTGAGATATACACAAAAAAAATTCAGCAATGTTGATGGTTCAGGGCAACAAGATGTTTACAAACCCCATGATAATCTTGATAACAAGAAAGAGAAAGAAGTTTTTGATCCACTTGCCCATTCATTTGAGTCACAGTCCTTTACTCATATGTTTCAACAGTCTTACAATTTATACCACAGATATATTCATCTTCATCGTCAGAATCATTGGAGATGACTAAATAACACTCAGCCCTCAAACTGGAGCCTTAGAAAAAATCAAGGATCCTGCCTTCCTTGTTCTGGCTTTCATTACTGTGAAGGTGCATCACATGCAGAGGGGCATTCCCTGGCAGCTGCTGATACCATAAAATGTAGAAGGCACTATGCTCACTGCTCAGGGTGCAATGGAGTTTGGCTAAGTCTGCCAGGAGTCAGATATGGAAGGCAACTATGTCAGCACTGTCTGAGAGTGGGACCCTGAAAACACAGAAACTCATTATATCTTGGAATAAGGAGAAAATGAGAGAACATTAATGGCATATAGTTGCACGGTTCTTTGAGTGAGCTGAGGATAAGGACACTAGGGACTTGACCTACATAGTGAAAGAAGAGAGTGAATAAGAGGAATAGAATAAATGCCATGATGCAGAACCCCAGTGGTGTGCTGAGAGAGACAGATATACCAAAGGTCTCTCTTACACAACCTCAACCCCCAGAGGAGTGAGATAGGCCCATCATGCAAATTGGCTCCTCTTATCCTGGCTAAGACAACTGTTTTTTGGGTCAGTGTGCAGCCCAAAGTCTGGGCATCATTTCTGGAAGAAAATGGGGGAAGTGCAGATGGCCTGTATTAAGGCTCTCCATGAGCCCAGAGAGTCCCTGAGTACTAAGCCAATCAGTCTTGACCAGAGACAAGGAGGCCAGTTCATAGCTGAGAGCCCCACAGGCCCCTCTGCAGCAGTTCCACAGCAATTCCTTCTGCCTGGATCAAGGTCATCATATCTGTGAGCAGATGACAGGTGGTACTGATAGAAGCTCCTGCCTTCACCAAGGCCTTTGCCTCTGTCCTCTCTTTACCCAAGGACAGAATAAGTCTTCTTTACAGGGACAACCTCTGACCCAACCTCAGTCTTTAGTATTCTACTGGGTCCTGCTCAATGGGAAGAGAAGACATGAGTCATTTCATATTATAAGACAACATGAGGGGAAGCGGTGTCTCATATTCAAACCCTTCTGAGAAGAAACAGTTCATTAGCTGAGTCCTCGAGGGTTCACCAATGACTCACTTCTCAGGCTTCCTACCTGATTTCTCACAAGATCACATAGGGAGCAAATTTGTGATTGGGAAGATACATTTGTACACTCTATAATTCAGGGAATACAGTACAAATGAAGAGCATTTGAAAGCAGAGGATTACAAAGGATTTGAAATTTAAAACAATGAGCTTAAGGCTTCATGTGAAGTTAGGGATTAGAAAGGTTTATGAAAGAAGAAGAGATTTGAGTGTCAACTTCCAAAGACAGAAATCAAATGCTTTCCCTGAATTATCTGGTATAAAAAGCCTTGTATTCATTGAGCAGGTCACAGTGAAGAAATGGTAAGAAAGAAAGAACCAACAATGAAGAAGGGAAGTGATGAATGATGACTAGATGTGAAGGCAATCAGGAGATGGGGTAAAAACTAGAGGGGAGGTCAGGTCAGCATGAAGATTGTTCTGTGTTTGATTTCTGTTCTGTTTATACTTTTTAAAGGAAGCCTAGTCTCTCCCAGACATTTACCTGTATTATTTGTTGTCTCTCAAAATGACTTAATGGATTTTTTTTTCTTTAATCAAAACTCTGGTTTATTCTACAAGAGATTCTTCTTGGGTTTATGTTTGCTAAAGTCTTCCCTTCTTTTTCATACCATTCTTATAAATTGGGTGATGGTAAAACACTGGTGTGCATTTGGGGAAAGAGGACTTTAAAAAATGCAGAAATCAGTTGCTGCTCTCAAACCACTGACTCAGGATCCATATTTTAAAAGATACACAGAGGAGCCAGGCATAGTAGTACATACCTGTAACCTCAGTGGCTGAGAAGGCTGAGGCAGGAGTTTTGTGAGTTCAAAGCCAGCTTCAGAAATTTAGTGAGGCCCTAAGTAATTCAGCAAGACACGGTCTCTAAAAATATATATATAAAAAAAAATGGCTGGAGATGTGGTTGAGTGGTTACAACCTCCTGGGTTTCATCCTTGGTATATATAAAAAAATAATACACAGAGGATGTCTGTACAAATTAAACTCTGAGAAGCACTGGTCTAAAAAAGTACAGAGACTAAGGTGTGTGTTTAGTTATAAATTGTTCTTCATACTTCAACCTATTCTACTTCTTCAAAATATACCCACCAAACTACCTCTGTTTTTATCTTCTGTTCATTCTACAACAAGTTTAATATACTCAAGGGTTCTCATTGAAAGTGACAGTCATATTGCTGAGACTTTAAGAAATCTACAAAAATATCGAGTAGTATTTTATGAAAAAGAAGACAAGTTCATGTATGTCTGCACATATGATGTAACTCTACATTGTGTACTACCAGAGAAGTGAAAAGTTGTGCTCCATTTGTGTACAATGAATCAAAATGCATTCTGCTGTCATGCAATCCTAATTAGAATAAATAAATGAAAAAAGAGAATAAAAAGAAGATGATCTCCCTGTGTTCACATCTTGAATACCAATGAAAACTTGGGATTATATAAAAGGTGTAATTTTTTATGTTAGTGCTTCTAATCTTAATGTTAAGGAGATAATGCTATATTCATATATTTTAACACAGAAATTCCTGATTTTAGCCTTAAATCACAATCAAAGTCATCATCATTAGAAGTCTAAGCAGAAGTATGATCTTTCTTACAGAAAAATTGTGTCAAAGTAGGAAATTACAGGTAAGTTTAGTAATATTGTGAAATTGAGTATAAAGTATATTCATTTCATAGAATGACAATAACAATGTACCACAAATTAAGCGTACATGTAATGTATTGTCCTACACATCTTCTGACTAGTCATCTGAAAGCCACAAAAGAAGTCATGTTCCCTGTAACACCTCTAGGGTAATCCTTCCATTCCCCTTCCTGGCTCCTGTTGGTTGTGGATAATTTTGGGTGTTCCTTGGCCCTGTAGTCTGTGCTTCCATCTTTATATGACATTCTAACTCTATTTCCATTTCTTCTCAGGACCATCCTCTTATGAGGACAGTAGTCATATTGGATCAGTAGGTCAACCTACTCCAGTACGGTCTCATTCTACCTAAAGATATCTGCAAACACTCTGTTTTCAAATATAGTCACAATCTGTGGTACTTGGGATCATCACTTCTACTTGTCTTTTTGGAGGAAAATATTTTAACATATAACATTAGAGATAAAGGATTCTTTCACAAATTTTTTATATTTTTAAAATGTTTTTAAAGTGATATACAATGTACTTGTACTAAATTAAATGTAATAAAATTGACATTAGTAACATACAGAAGGCAATTTGTTTTTCTCTTAGATGGTAAAGAGAATATTACTGGAGATGCTTATTTCTGGAGAAAATACATTGACATTTGTCAGATGTGATCCAAGTGTTTCTTTTCAGAAAACAAATAATTGAATTCTGTTTTCAATGGCATGCTTCCACCCAAATAAGTTATTATCCTCCACTTTAGGTTCAATCAGAAAGAGAAACACTTTCTGACCCTCCCATCAACTTTCTCTCCACAGATAATTAACATTAGGCTGCCTGAGAGCTTAGTGTTTCATGATCCCCATCTCATATGATCAAGTTTGTACCCAGGCTCAATCATAAGCATGCTTATGTTCTGTTTCCTCATCTGTGTTAAACTGTGCTGAGCCTGACTGCACAGTGGTAGTTCTCAATCTTGTCTTCTAGCTGAGTTCCACATAGGGTCTAAGGAGGGAGCCTAGAAACCTCACAGGTAACCAAGAGTGACCATTGTTTGCATCATAAATGAGTGTCCTAGAGACTTAACCAGGCCTCTGCTGGAAACAGTATGGAAAACAACTGCTAATGACTACTAGGAAGCAGCAGCCTCTGCTAAGATTTACTGTATTTCCTGTGGACGTGGTGAGAACTCCATCAGCCAGGAAAGCCTGGGAATAGGATAATGAAATAAAAACAAAACCATGTTAGGAATGAGGAAGATGGACAGGACGATCATTCCAAAGGCAGGTCTGTGAAACCTATGTGAATCTGGGAAGAGTGTGAGCAAAGAGGGAAGGAGGAAGGAAGACATCCAGACCATTGTGGGGACACTTTGAAGATCCCCAGGGCCCACAGCAGGACTCTCTACTGCCCCTTGTCTCCCCCTCAGTGTCCTGAGTAAAGGGCCTGAGTTTGAGTGGTGCATTAGGCATAGATGAGCCCTTTTCTTTCTTTCTTTTTTTTTTTTTTGGACCAGGGATTGAACTCAGGGGTACTCAACCACTAAGCCACATCCCCAGTCCTATTTTGTGTTTTATTTAGAAACAGGGTCTCACTGAGTTGCTTAGCACCTCACTGTTGCTGAGGCTGGCTTTGTACTCACGATTCTCCTGTCTCAGCCTCCCAAAGTGCTGGGATTACAGGCATGTGCCACCACGCCTGACATGAGCCCTTTTCTAATAGCAGCAGCATCACCAGATACTGGGTCCTTCAGCTCAGAGAGGGGCTCCATGTCAGAGGGGTTGAGGTGTTGTAAGCTGAGTTTGCTCCAGGGAAGGAAGCACCTGAGGTAACTTCCATTTCTAGCTAGTGAACTTGGCCCAGGGAAATGATTTGTTAGCCCTGTGAATAATTGTCTTTTCTTACCAAATTTTGAGAACATCCACAGCACTGCCTCTTGTCTTTTGATAACTGTACTTAAATTCTCTAGTTATGTTGAATATCCTTTCTAATATCTGATGTTTAGGCTTGAGCCTCCTTAGAGTTTTATTTTTCATTTTGTTATATTTTTAAGTTGTATAACTTTCATTTGATTAGTTTTAATGATTTTTTCCCCCTTGGGATTTGCTTCTTTTTGGTTTCAGGAATGTTTGTACTTGCCCATAAAAAGGATTCTGCAATGCACCTTAAGACTCACATCTCCTTTACCCTCTATCTTTGTCATTGAAGTTCGCCAAATGTGTTACCATGTTACTTAAGCTGCTATAAACATTGGTGTGGCTGTGTCAGTGTAACATGATGATTTTAAGTCCTTTGGATGTAAACTGCAGAGTGGGGTAGCTGAGTCAAATAGCGTTCCGTTCCAAGTTTTCTGAGGAATCTCCATAGTACTTTCCATAATGATGGCACTAATTTGCATTCCCACCAGCAATGTATGAGTGTACCTTTTTCTCCACATCCTCATCAACATTTATTGTTCCTTGTATTCTTCATTGTTGCCATACTGACTGGAGTGAGATGAAATCTTAGAGTAACTTTGATTTGCATTTCTCTAATTGCTAGAAAAGTCGAACTTTTTTTTCTATATATTTGTCAACCAATTGTATTTTTTCTTGTGAAATGTCTGTTCAGTTTCTTAACACATTTATTGATTGAGTTATTTGGTTTTTTGGATGTTAAGTTTTTGAGTTCTTTATATATCCTGGAGATTAATGCAAGGTGCGTGGGGTATATATTGTTTCCCATTCTGTAGGCTTTCTTGTCATGTTATTGATTGTTCTCTTTGCTGAGAATAAGCTTTTATGTTTGGATCCATATCATTTATTGCTTCTTGACTTCTTGTGCTTTAGAAGTCTTGTTAAGGAAGTCAGCGCCTAGGCTGACATGGTGAAGATTTGGGCCTACTTTTACTTCTGTTAGGTGCAAGGTCTCTCTTCTAGTGCCTGTCTTTGATCCACTTTGAATTGAGTTTTATGTAGGGTGAGAGATAGAAGTTTAATTTCATTTTGTTACATCTTGGTTTCCAATTTTCCCAGTACCATTTGTTGAATAGGCTTTTCTCCAGTGAATGTTTTTGGTGCCTTTGTCTAGGATGAGATAACTGTATTTATGTGGGTTTCTCTGAGTCTTGTATTCTTTACTATTGGTCTATGTGTCTGTTTGGTGCTGATACCATGCTGTTTTTGTTACTATTGCTCTGTAGTATGGTTTAAGGGTCTAGTATTGTGATGCTTCCTGCTTCAGGTTTCTCACTGAGAATTGCTTTGGCTATTCTAAGCCTCTTATTTTTACAAATGAATTTCATGATTCTTTTTTCTAGTTCTATGAAGAATGTCATTGGAATTTTAATGGGAATTGCATTAAATATGCATAACAGTTTTAGTAGTATGGCCATTTTAAGTATATTATTTCTGCCTATGCATGAGCATGGAAGGTCTTTCCATCTTCTAATGTCTTGTTCAATTTCTTTCTTTAGTGTTCTGTATTTTACTGTAGAGGTCTTTCACCTCTTTTGTTGCATTAATTCCCTAGTATTTTATTGGGGGGGGGCTATTGTCAATAGGGTAGTTTTTTAATTTATCTTTCAGTGGATTCATCACTAATATATAGGAATGCCTTTGATTTATGGGTGTTGATTTTATATCCTGCTACTTCAGTGAATTTGTTTATTAGTTCTAGAAGATTACAGCAGCTCAACTAACAATAGCTAAACTATGGTACCAACTTAGGTGCAATCATCTCATGGGAAGAAATTACCCCCTTCAGGATTACAGATCTGATAACTAAACATCCTGAACATCAAATGGATATTGGTACCTGAAGAGAAAAGTACTTCTGTGGAGATACTTCATAGTACCAGAACTGATAAAATAATCAAGCAAATCACAGTTTGACCAACACTATTTAATTATGCATACCTCTACCCTTATGCCCCATTTCTTCATCTTTTAAACATAAATTTCTTGACAGTATCTTGAAGACAAGATTGAGATTCTTGATATCACTTTGGATTCACAATATAGTCATATTGATTAAAGTTCCTTTCCTGATTTTTAAAATTACCTTTTATTTGGTTGATTGAATTTGGAGGAAGGTGGCCAGACCTGATATTTTGGGACCCTCAGAGCTGAGCCTCTGAACTAGGACTCCTGGGAACAAAAACAAAAATGAGTATTTGCATTGGGAGACAAGAATGATAAGAATTTCTGTTCACTGAACCCTACTCTGCTTTAGTATCAGGAGTTACAAAATTAGTCTCAGCAAGAGCTGGTGTTGGTCCAGTCAGGGCTGAGAAGGATGAATCAGACAGGAGGCATAAAGGACAGACTTGTATCTCACTTTCCATGAGCAAGAGCTATGTCAATTGTTTGCTAATTGAGAGTTTAGAATGTGAATTCTTGGTTCTTCTCAGTTAAACAGACTAGACATAAATCAGTTGTAGAGGCTTTGGGACATTCTTTGAATCTGATGGTATTTAAATTGATTATGCTTTTTTATTCTAATTGATCCTATTCAAACATAGGCTGGAGGTTTTGTTCTTCTAACTGAAGAGATAAGAATAGCTGGTCATGCTCATAGCTTCAGGTATCCATCTAGTAAGGGTCTTTTTCCTTTCTCCCTAAAAGCCTACCTATCCCATACCTGCTGAGATTGTCCACAGATACTGACCATGAAAATAAGACAAGGCTGAGATCTTAATTTCAAGAGTTAAAGGTGAGCTCCACAGGCTGTTCACATAAACCATTGTGTCCCAAGGCAATGTTTTGACAACATTGAGTTTTCTGTTATTTTCCTTTTTTTAATTTTCCGAGAGTTAAAGAATGTTGAGTGGGTAATTAGGAGGAAAGACATTGTTAACTTGAAGTTACTTCCAAATATATTTAATACAGATATGTTATATTAGAATTGGAAGTCACTATCCAGATCTTTGGGCCAACTGACTTTTTCCCCCACATCTCCATCTGTGTGTCACTATGAGAATCACTGTTGTGCCAGATCCTATAGTAATAGCCTCATCCTCAGGCTGCAGCACAAGAATGTGCAGAACAAACACTGCACTGGACCAGGTGTCTTTGGATCCACAGAGTGGCTAGGAACACACCAAATTCTGATATTATTTGAGTCTCTGTAGTAATACAGAAGATGTATGGGAGGGCTAGCTGGATTCCACTGATATGAGCATATGCCATAGCTACCAAAAGTGATGTCATTGTTGAAGGCTATGTTGAGTCTGATCAGTACTCCAGGAGATGTAGAGAAGGAGAGTGGCTGAGTCTGCTGGGAGAAGGAACTATGGATGCATGGATGACAGAGCAGTAAATATGGCCATATTTCCCCAATGTCCGAGCCGAAGTTAATAATACAGGCTGGTTGGCTTTTTAGCATCTTTAATCCTTTTTCCTTCCTGAGCAAAGAGAAGCAGGAGGAGAAGGATCTAGGTTTTGATGAATAGTAGCCCCTGATTTCCACAGTGGGCCTGGGCTCCATCAGCCCTGCTTTTCTTCCCCACCTTTGCAGAGTGGAGGCTGTTCCTACAAATGTGTTTCCACAGTGAATGTCCCAGCCCCTCCTGAGCCCTGGTTCTGGACATCAGCTCAAACTTCAGATTGAACAGAATGAAGGTTTACTTTCTGCCTTGAAGGAACCCTAGGAGGAAGCTCCTGCTGAGACAAAACAAAGAACCTTGCTCAGGGGACTCTGCCAGGGAGATAATATACAACTGCTGAATCCACATTAGTGAGCACAAAGTCTAACACCCAAGCCAGAGATCTTTTGAGTGCATGGCCCTTACTGAGTAGCTTACAGTACAGGCACCACAGTGTAGACCCACAGGGGCTCCTGATTGTCATAGGACACACTCCTCCCCATGGCCTAGAGATATGAGAGCCTAGCTGGTTCACATCATTCACCCTATTTCAACTTTGAAAATCTGTTTTTAAATGGCATTGTACACTTTTCCAATTAATCATGATAGATTGTGAGATCCATTTCATGTAACTTCCACCAGGGGTGGAATTGCACTGATATTTATGTTTGATTTTTCCCTAATTTTTTAGTTTAAATATTTTGGCAGATCTTGGTATTTGAAGGTAGGGTATTCTTTATGATAGGCAACTGCTATTTCACTGAGCTACATGCTCACACTCTGCTCATGATTTTAAAATTACATAAATGATTATTTCTGTAGATATCATACTTTTTAAATTCCAGAAGTAAAAGCTTTTTATAATTATAATGCTACACTTTGCCAATGAATTTCATTGGGTAGATATATGGTAATTGAGATCCATCCTAATCTCATTTTATGCAGAGTTCTGTTTTGGTACTTTTCATCACATTTCTGCTTTTATTCCAATTTCTGCTTAAATTCATTTTCCTTTAAGCTATGTCTAAATACCTAAAGGTGTTCCACCCCTTTTATATTCATTTATTAAAATATTCTAGGTTATTTCTAGATTCACTTTTTCAAATATAGTTTTTTGAAAAAATAAAGTTATCCTCAAATTTTTATTGATACATAATTTAAATGCAGTTCTTATATTGATACATTAAATAAGTATACTTTTCTCTGTTGATAATATGAAATAATTTTATCAAGAATATGTTCTATATCTGTAGGTATTTAGGTGGTGTTCTACTCTTTGAAGAATTTAATTTATCCATAGAATATTCTTATGCATTCCTTGTTAGGTGGTAATCCAGATGCTGTGTAGGTGGTATGGTTAGGAGAG
>PVHX01012782.1:40682-57751 GCA_004024805.1 Geosciurus inauris
CAGGGTCCAAGATGCCCAAATAAGGAAGCTGATCAGCAGAGCTGCAAGCCAGATGTGACGTCACTAGTGGACACGCCTCCTGTCAATCAGCGAGTTTTCCTGACCCATCAGGAAGGACTATGGCCTTCTCTTCCTGTACCCAACCCCTCCCCTTCCTGACCGGGTTTTCTTGAAATTCTCTAAGCGTGGAATCTCCGACACCATTTCTCCCGACCCGCTCTGATGGACGGGGAAATGGTCCGAGGGCTCGCCTTCCAATAAAGCCTTGCCGAGTGGCTTAATTCATCTTCTCCTGGTCCTGTGAATTTTACAGAGAACACCAGGAGTATAAGAAAAAAAATCAAGTCTCCATCCAAGTCTTTTGCCCACTGAAGCAGTACACACTGGGGCATCAGGAGACACAGACTGAACCCATGATGAGCCTCTAGAGCAGATTTGGAGCCCTCTGAGTACCAAGACTACAGTGGCTTTTGCAGGCAAAAAACATTCTTCATGATGTTCCTATTTTCCGACACACTGAATGGAAGGCCTCATGTCAACCAGTTCACTCTAAGAGTAATTATCTTCTTGAACATAATTTTTTTCCTGCTTTGTATAGGTGAGCAGCCTGAGTGTATGAATTGAGCAAAGAGTCAGTCTAAAGTTCCTTAAGACAATGATTGGTGGGAAACTCTCAGACCCTTGCCTACTCTTAATGTGATAATACAGAACGTTAAAAAGTGACACCATCACTAGGCATTAGGGAAATACAAATACAAATACCATTACCACTTCACCACCTACTAGAATGGTAACTATCTGAAAATATGGAAAATAAGAGTTATTATGTGGAGCATGAGCTGAATGTGGTGTTACATGCCTGTAATACCAGTGGCTTGGGAGGCTGAGGCAGGAGGATTGCAATTTCAAATCCAGCCTCAGCAAGTTAGCAAGGCCCTAAGCAGTCAGTGAGACTCTGTTTCCAAATACATTACAAAAAATGGCTGGGGACATGGCCAAATGATTATGCACCTCCGAGTTAAATCTTCAGTAGAAATAAAATAAAATGTAGAGTATTTGCAAAAATTATGTACTGCTCTTAGAAATGTTGACTAGAGCGGTCACTTTGGAAAGTAGTTTAACATTTCTAAAATCAAGTTACCATGAGGCCCAGAAATTCCTTTCCAAGCCATTTACAATGAACAATGGAAATATGTGTCCACAGAAACACTAGCCCACAGATGTTCATGGTAGCATTACATATGGTTTTCAACATGGAAACTAATGGCATTTAGCTGTACATTTTAGACAGTTACACCTTAAGGTATGCAAATTATATTTCAAAGAAAGCATTTTGAAAAACAATATCAGAGTGATTAATGGTACTGCCCCTCCATCTGTGATCTGAGAGTCAGAACCCCAGGCATGGACATTGCTGAGTCTGCCAGAATCTCCCTTGGTTTGTGACAGTCAGTTGTGGAGTGACCAGTCTCACGCTAGACCTAGGGCACGGTTTTGTCTCACTTCCCCATGATTCTGGAGCACTGTGGGAGCCCTGATGTTTCTGTCTCATGTTGAACCATAGTAATGAGCCTAATCTTCAAGCTGGACACCAGAGATGCTTAGAAATTCTGCATTGCCAGAATTAGAGCCAGTGAAGTGATCAGAGATCCCTGAGAGCTGAGAACTTCCAATTATCACAGTTTTGGGAGCAGCACCAGGAGTCTGTTGGTATCAGCCTACAATAGAGCTTTCAACATTGTTGCTGTTTCCAGTGCAGAAAAGGGTGACCTTCTGTCCCACAGACCCTGAGAGTGAAGCTTCCTGAGTCAGACTAGACTGTGCCCAGGACCCTTGAACAGAGGAGGTGGAAACACCTAGAAGTGAGTCTGGAGTCCTTTCCCATATAATGTTTAAAAAAAGAAAAGAAACCCCCTCATCTGCATAGTCTCTTCTGCTTTTCACAGCTAGTTACCTGAGAAGAGTTAGGAGCATGAGGAGGAGAGGGGCTCTAGTCATGATGGAGATTCCAACAGGGATTTGTTTCCTGAAGATCCAGGCAGCCTCAGAGCTACCCAATGGCTCTTATATACTTTCCCACTTAAGGGGATTAAGGGGCCTCCCATGCAAACTTGCCCTTCCCCATGACTGACCTTCAACACCCTGAGCTCTGAGACATCTCTGCTTAGATCTAGGCAGAAGTTGTCCTGTATTTCTCATGGATGGGAGTACGCAGTTGGTTTGTCCCAAGAAATACTGAGCATCAGGCTGCCCATCGGGAACAGTTGGTTGGTGTCTAGCCAGGCAAACCCACAGTGTCCTGTGCTACCTTAGGGACAAATCAAACAGACCCGACAAGCACAACGGAGGACTGTGGAGAGAGAACATTCTTCCCTATCCACTTGCCCCCTGTCTCCTCTCAGAAAGAGAAGATATCTTTACTACTCAAGTGCTTTCTTTCTTGACCTTGGCTAAGCACTAATTGCACTGATGTGGCCTCCCAAGGAGTTCATTGTTGTGGTCATTTATCCATCATGAATTTATTCAGAAGTTGGCAGACCAGGAGGACAGTGACCTGTAAGCCAAGAACTATTACAGTGGCTCCCATTTGTCAGCATGGTATCCTTTCCAGAACACCTAGTGGATGCCTGAAATTGCTAATTGTACTGAACTCTCTATATTTTTCCTGCATATACATTCTTATTTTGATGTTTAACTTATAAATTAGGCACAGGGAAATCAACAACCTTATTATCAAATGTAATAATCGTAATAACATACTGTAACAAAACGTACATAGATATTGTCAACCCACCCCAAATATCTATTTTTTTAGTGTTCTTTTTGTTGTAGACACACACAATGTCTTTATTTATTTATTATGTGGTGCCAAGAATTGAACCCAGTGCCTCACACATGCAAGGCAAGTGCTTTTCCACTGAACTACAGCCCCAGCCCCCAAATATCTTATTCTATTTTCACCTTTTATACTTAAAGGAAGCACCTTAGGGTTCCTCTTTGGCATAACTTGAATTGCCAGCATCACAACTCTTTTGTGCTGGTGCTGTTATTAAATACAATAAGTTTCCTTGAGCATAATCACTCTGATGCCACCAAAAATATCTGATAACCTGGAGGGTTATTAAGTTAATAATGGGGAGAATGAAAGATGTAGAAAGGCACACCATATGGATACATTACAGAGGGACCATTTATGCCCTATCCTGGGTTGGTTGGCGCAGGATGGTGTGAGATTTCATCTCATGACTCAGAACATTATCAAATTTAAAATTTATGGATTGTTTAGTTTTGATTTTTTTTTCCACTTAGTATTTTCAGGTCTACGTTGACTTCTATATCTGAAACAGTAAAAACTGAAACCATGGAGAAGGGAATATATCTGTACTTGGAAAGACATGAAACCCAGATTTTTCTCTACCTCTGCTCAGTTTAGACCATGAAAGAAGAATGGTCCTCCCCTTCACTCCCATCCATCTCCATTCTGCACAAGTGTTGGTAACAGGGAAATATTGGAAGGGTTAGGGTTGTGGGGATGGAAAGGACAGTAGAAAGAGACAGACATTATTACCCTATATACATGTATAATTACACTCTGAACCATGTACAGCCAGAGGAATGAGAAGTTGTACTCCATTTGTGTACTGTATGTGAAAATACATCCCATTGTAAAATAAACAAACAAATGAATAAATAATTGATTAATTAAAAGAAAAGAAAAAAGACCCTCAGGAATAGAAAAGGGAGATTGTATTGCCCATTGGGTGTTCATCTCTGAGGAACAGAAGGCTATACCTAGGGCCCCTGAACAAAGCCATGTCCTGAGATGGGACCAATGGGATCATTATATCTAAGTGTTTTTTTCACTTACTATTTTAAGGTCTAGGAACACCTGAATACACAGAATTGGGGCACAATGCATTTGTCACCTGCATGTGCATGTAGGTTTATTTTTGGTGGGAGGAATAATAGATAAAAAATAATAAAATAATAAAAATTATAGATAAGACTTGCAAAGCAAATGGCCCACAATGCAGATTCAAACATAGTTTTTAAAAATTAATGAGTTGAACATAGACATAACCATTTAAAGGTATAAAATTCATTGGCACTCAGTATATCCATTATATTGCACAGTTACTACTTCTTCCTAGTACTAAAAATATTTTCATTATTCTCAAAGAAAAATTCATACTCATTAACTAAGCACTGCATTGCACCTTCTCTGTGGTCTTTGGCCACCAATAATGACCTTTTTTGGCTGTATGTATTTCCATATTCTTGAACCTTTAGGTACATAGGATTACACATACTATGATCTTTGGTGTTAAACTTAGCATGATTTTCTCAAGGTAGATCTCCATTATAGAATTTCATGGCAAACTTATATTCTATATTCATATGGCACATTTTATTTATCTGTGGACAATGGTGGTATGGAACAAGGTTTCTGATTGCCTTGTGGTTGTGATGTGCTTGCATGCACATTTCCCTGTGTTAAAGTATGGGTTAACACTTCCCAGTTGCTATGGTGATTCTGGCCCATGGTCACTCTAGGTGAAAGCTCAGAGTTATCAGTGTAACCTTGAAACTCAGACATCAGCTCCCAGGGATAGAGGATTCTGAGCATAGCAAGATGAGCATAATGTTCTTCAGCACTGTTACCTTCAAGCCTGCCTGCTTTGCACAAACTATCTCACAAATAATCTTTTGATGATAAAACCTGTATAATAAACATGTAGAGCCAGTGCCACTGTTCTCAATCAGAAGTCAGATTCTCACCTGATCCCACTTTCCTCTCTAAATGTCTGTGTATTTTCCTTAATCCACCATCTCCCCTCGCCAGTTTCTGGGATTTGGTGGTGCAAATTGTGGCATTTATCTATTCATTTTTTGATGGAATTTGAATCTTAGAACTATTTTCGTTTTTGTGCATAGTGTTTTTATGAACATGTGCATACAAATTTAAAATACAAATTTAATAGTAAAATTGTGGAGTCGCATGGTAATTCTGTATTAATTTTCTAAGGATCTCCTTTTTTCTACCCATGTTGAATACAACATTTGACATTTCCAAGAGCAATGTTTTAGGGTTCAAATATGTCCAGATACCTTCCAAATCCATTGTTATAAAAATTTATTTTAAATATTAAAGATAAACTAATTCACCTGGATGAGTTAGAAACCGTTATGACCAGAAAAGAGTTTGATAGCTGAGAAGAACAATGAGAGGAGCTGAGCATGGGCTCTGATTTTGAAAGGTGACGACACTAGGTTCCCACAGCTTTCTAAGTCACTGTCATTTCAGCAGCTGTGCACAAACCAAATACTCCTCCTCTCACCACTATAGATTCTGGAGAGATTCTCTCCCATAAGCAAGAATTGTCTGCTTGTGCAGAGGCTTAAAGTTTTCATTGAATAATGGTCACATCTAGAGGTTTTTTGTATGTGTATATGTAACTTAGAAACTATCAAAACCATCATGATATCGGCCATATCTTTTTCCTGACAGGATGTTATTACAGGAAATGACAGAGGAGTAGTGAGCTGAGCAGAAAGAGTAGATGCCTATTCTGTGTCTACATGTAAGAGTTGTACTTACATGGTTTAACAGTCATGTAACTAATTAATAATCAGGCAACATTCCAGGGCTGCTTAAGGAGGCCATCTTCCAGAATTCGAATACCAGGATTAGTTACTAACTCTTGAGCATTAAATCTCAAATACTGTCAGGGATTCTTTTTTTTTTTTTCCCACCAAGATATGCTGTTTCCAGGCAGCAGCATAAGTATGGGCATTGATGCTTCCAGTACAGGACATTTTTACACTGTGTCCAATGTCCTCAGAAAAAACAGACACATCACAGTGGTCCCAGATCTGACCTACACCCTGAAAGAGATGTTGATTATTACTATTAAACTTAGAGAAACAACCTTGGCAATTGCATAATTCTGGAGATCCATGGGGAAATATCATTAAAAACCTGTGAGCTTCCTCCTACATGTTCACTGTCCCATGCACTGTGATTCAGTGGAAACATATAAGGTGTGTTTCTGGTGGACAATGTTGGATGCATGAAGGGGCTCTTAACTAAAGTGCAAATTCTCTGTTGGAACTATCAAATCTCAATAACTCCCAAAAGGATATCTTGAATTACATTTTAAACAAATATTTATACATAGCATAATGCTAAATCTGTTGGTTTGATTGAACTAAAAAGATAATAAACGACAGAAAGACTGAATATGTTTACTTAACCTCTGATTAATCTTTATAAAGGACTCATAAAAACTAATATCTAAAAGAACTAAACGCTACCCATTTACCCAATTGCTTCCTAGGAATCTTCCAAGCTCTTGCAGTGCTCCTTTCCTGCCATCTCTAGCACTGGAACAGTGAATCTCCAATGCAATCTCGTATCTTAATCCTCAGAACATCTGTCCTCTCGATCACATGTCTACACACACACACATACACATCTTTATCTGTTTCTAATAGTCAATGAAAGCAACTGAAGGAGGAAATTTAAGATTGTTTCTTTGAAAATATAAGTAAAATTGATAAACTCTTACTCAAGCTAATGAGGAGAATATGAAAGAAAACTCAAATTACCAAAATTTGTGATTAAAAAGGAAATATCATGAAGGACATTATGGAATTACAGAAGATAATTAGAAACTATTTTGAAAATTTATACTCCAATGAAATAGAAAATCTCAAAGACATCAACAAATTTCTAGAGGCATATGACCTTCACAAACTGAATCAGGAGGAAATACACAATTTATACAGATCAATTTCAGGCAATGAAATGGAAAACATCATCAAAATCCTACCAACAGCACTTTGGGAGGCTGAGACAAGAGAATCACCAGTTCAAAGCCAGCCTCAGCAACGATGAGATGCTAAGCAACTCAGTGAGACCCTGTCTCTACATAAAACACAAAATAGGGCTGGGGATGTGGCTCAGTGGTCAAGTACCCTGAGTTCAATCCCCGGTACCAAAAAAAAAAACCAACCAAAAACCTACCAACAAAGAAAAGCCCAGGATCAGATGGATTCTCAGCAGAGTTCTACAAAACCTTTAATTAAAGAAGAATTAACATGAATAATCCTCAAATTATTCCATAAAATGGGAAAGGGGGGAACCCTTCCAAATTCATTCTATGAGGCTAGTGTTACCCTGATATCAAAACCAAAGACACATCAGGAAAGAAAACTTCAGACCAATATCCCTAGTGAACAAAGATACAAAAATTCTCAATAAAATTCTGGTGATCCACATGCAAAAACATACTAAAAAGATAGTGCATCACAATCAAATGGGATTCATCCTAGGGATATAAGTTTGGTTCAACATATGCAAATAAATAAATGCAATTAATCACATCGATAGACTTAAACACAAGAATGATATGATCACTTCAATAGATGCAGAAAAAGTAATTGACAAAATATAACAGTCTTTCATGTTCAAAACACTAGAAAAACTAGGAATAGTAGGAACATACCTAAACACTGTAAAAGCTATATATGCAAAACCCAAAGCCAACATCATTCTAAATGGAGCCAACATCATCCCTATAAAAGCCAACATTATCCCTCTAAATACTGGAACAAGACAAGGATGTCCTCTTTCTTTCACCACTTCTATTCAACATAGTCCTGGAAACTCTAGTTAGAGTAATGAGACAGATGAAAGAAATTAAAGGGATAAAAATAGGAAAAGAAGAACTCAAATTATCACCACTGATGACATGATTTTATATTTAGAAGATCCAAAAAATTCCACCAGAAAACTTCTAGAAATAATAAATGAATTCAGCAAAGTAGCAGGATATAAAACTAACGTCCATAAATCAAACGTTTCTATATACATCAGTGATGTATCCACTGAAAGAGAAATTAGGAAATCTAACTCATTGGAAATATCTAAAAACATAAAACACTTGAGAATCAATTTAACAAAAGAGGTGAAAGACCTCTATAATAAAAACTGCATAACGAAAGAAATTGAAGAGGGCCTTAGAAGATGGAAAGATCTCTCATGCTCTTAGATAGGCAGAATTAATATCAAAATGGCAGTACTACCAAAACTGTTATACAGATTTAATTCAATTTCTATTAAAATCCCAATGACATTCTTCATAGAATTATATAAAAATCATAAAACTCATTTGCAAAAATAAGAGACCCAGAATAGCCAAAGCAATCCTTATCAATAAGAGTGACGCAGGAGGCATCTCAATACCAGACCTTTAACCTATATAATCACAAAAACAGCATGGTATTGGCACCAAAACAGACATGTGCACAAAAAGTACAGAATAGAAGAGACAGAAACAAACCAACATAAATACAGTTATCTCATACTAGACAAAGGTGCCAAAAACATACATTGGAGAAAAGATAGCCTTTTCAACAAAAGGTGCTGGGAAAACTGGAAATCCAGTTTAAGCATTATTTTATTTAAGCTTTTATTTAAGCCCTCTGTGAAATTCTTCTCCACTTTTCAGATCTGTTGTCCCTGGAATAGATAAAGACCCCCAAATCTATACCATTCTCTCCATAATCTCAAGCTTGCAAGGCAAAGTTTAGCCTCTGTTCCATTAGAAGTCACCCCTCTATCAACTCCACCTCCATTTTTCAGTCTAGGTCAAATGACTGATATGAGGAAAGCTTCTGTTTTTAACCAGGAGACTAATACCTTCATTTTACACAGGCAAGTGTTTCTAAATGGTGACAGTCTCCAAGGATTGATCCAGAAAACTCACCTCATGGCATATGCTCTGAACACACATACAAACATGCCCTGGGCAGTAAACAAAATGACAACAGGCTTCAGATCACAAGCCCTAGGCATTTCATGAGGCTTATAGGATGCTGCAAACAATGCACAATTAGGGAGAATCAGAGATCACATCTAATCCTTAACCAAAGATCCTAGTACACTTAATGGTCCAGGGCTCCTATCACACTTGACACAATGCCATCACTACAATTTCAGTGAAAATACCAAACAAGCAAGATAAAGATGTATCGCTCATCATGACCATGAACCTAAAAACTCATGTTTGGGAGGGTTGATGGCCCCATTGAACTTCACCTGCATGTGCAAACATGACAGTGTGATGTGTTGCCATGGAGTGTTTTGTTTTACTCTATTACTTAAAACCCTGCAAAATCTCCCCCTCACACATATTAGGGAATGGAAAGAAGGAGCTCCTGATGTCATTTCCATAAACCCTCTAGTCAGTCACCTGTGCAGAGAATGGAGACCATTCAGATCAGGGTGCCCACCATCCCAAAAACCCAGAGTGGGGAACTATCTCTCTACATCCCTCTGATCTTTCTTCAGTACTTTCTTCAGTACTTACATTACTCAAAAGAAAAAAGACCTTTTTCTTTTGAGTAATGCAATCCCTGGGTGTTTCCACATCCGCTGAAGTCCTGACATGAGCAACAGATCCTGTCAACAGGCAAAATGGAGATGGTTACAGCAGATCCTGATATAGAGGGAAGGAAGCCTGATTCTGGGGTCCCCATGCTCACTGGGAGGTCACATGCAGAGTCTGATTCTACTGTAGAGACTGTTTTCCCAATACCTGTGGAATCAGAAACATGATTTATTTGAATCTTAAAAGGGAACAATAGTTCCCAAGACATGCTGGTGCTAGTAGGTACGGAGAAAGATGACCTGTATCTTGGGTCTGATCAGTGGCATTGGGCTTGGAACATACTGGACCCTGTGACAGACAATAAATTTTCACACCATGCACATTTCTGAATAAGGTCTAGACCCTGGGATGGGTATGGGTGAAGTCAACAACCTCCTTTTCAATATAACATCTCCCTGCAAGGAAACTGAGCCCTTAGGACTGATATATGGTGTTGTAGACATGGTCATGGTGACTAGTTATTAGCAGTGTTTCAAATTAGCATCTTAACTAAGGAAAAGAGGAAGATAGTTTCACTTCCATATTACATAAGAAAATTAGGTGTTTGCTGAAAACATGAGAGCAGATGTTCCCCTCTCAGCTAAACACAGATCAAAACAAGCGGTAACTGCATCAAGTCATGAGAAGAGAGTAGAAGGTATTTGTCTCAATTCTTCATGGGGCTACAACACTGTGTCTTTTCTTATGTTGCCATCCCATGTATTACAGTAATAGTCAGCCTCATCCTCTGACTGAAGCTGAGAAATGTGCAGAACTGCATTAGCTGAGGTGTCTTTTGATCCAGAGAAGCAGCTGGGGGCCATGGAACGTTCATATCCACTTGAGTGTGTGTGGTGGTACAGGAGAAACTGGGGAAGGCTTCCTGGCTTGTACTAGAACCAGGATACAATATGGACACCAACTCTCAGGCCTCTGCTCAGGGTGCAGAAGAGTCTGACAGATGTTCTAAGAGATGCAGAGAGGGAGAATGGCTGAGTCATCACAGGTTGGGAGAGGGTAGCTATAGGCATAGATACACATGGATAAGTGAGTAGCTTTAGGATAAATTTTCTCAGAGAACTAATCCAGAAAATATACAATCTGCCCCATGTCTCAGAGGCCTGTCCCAACCTGTGTAGTGAGAGAGGAGCAGTAGGAGAAGAGGAGTCCATGCCAAGGTGGACACAGCCACTTGATCTACACAGTGAAGCTGGGTAACTACAGGCCTCCTTTTCTTATGCTGCAGGGGCAGAGGAAGGACTGTTCACACAAATGTGTTTCCATCATGATGGCCCCAGCACTTCCCCGAGCTCTGGTGCTGGAGCTCAGTTCACACCACAGGCTGAGGAGAAGAAATTTTTGCTGCTTCCTTTGGGGGATCCCTCTGAGGAAGTATCTGCTAATTGATAAGGCATAGGTACTAGTTCAGGGGACACTGTCAGGCCAGAGAAAACACAGCTATTAAATCTCCATCAATGACTGAAGGACAGAATTTGGATGCTAAGACTCATGGGAATGGATGGATGGTCCTTGCTGAGCTGTTGTACAAGGATCAGAAGGCAATCTCACAATGCCCCTTGCTGACCACAGGACACACAGAACCCTGAGAGTTCAACTGGATTCTGCAGCTCACCAAGTCATGTCTGTATTCATACATAGGTGGTCTGATTCCTAAAAACTGTGATTTTGATATACTTTGATTCCCTCTACTCCCAGCATATTTCTGTACTATGGAAAGTTCAAAAATGTACATAAATGACAATTTAAGGCATTAGCTCTCCCACATGAGAGGCTGCAGCATCATACCACTTCAGCTTTCCTGATTGCACCCTGGGCCCTGGTTCAGATTCCTGTATATAAAGCCGCCAAGTGAGCCAGGAATGGTGGTTCCAGCCTCAGCAATGCCAAGGTGCTAAGCAACTCAGTGAGACCCTGTATCTAAATAAAATACAAAATAGGGCTAGGAATGTGGTTCAGTGGTCCAGTGCCCCTGAGTTCAATCCCTGGTACCAAAAAAAAAAAAAAGGAAAAAAGAAAAGAAAAAGCTGCCAAGTGGGTATAGGGGTGAAGTTGGATTGGCTCAGGGGTATGGGAGGTCACAGCTGTGATCCCTAACAGGAGAGTATCAGTCAGGGCCAGGAGGTTCATTATACTTCTGGTTACTTCCTGACTGCTCTCAACTGGTCTGCAGTGCCTTCTGTTGTGCAAACCCACACACATCATCATGTGACATTGTGATCAGAGCCCCTGAGACAGTTTTACATCCCCACTCCCTCTACCACTTCATTGGTATATAAATTAATATATACATACATTGTTACTCTTTTGTAATTTTTTACATCAAAGAAACATATTTCATCTGTTTTCACATGAATTTGTGTTTCAATCACCAATGCTTAAACTCTTAATTGTTCTACTGGCTGATAAAATAAAGGAAGCACTTTCAATCCTAAATTTTGCAGCTATAGGGCTCCAGGTGTGCCAAATTGTATTAGACTGAAGTCCAACCTGACACATGCCTTATCATTTGCTCATTAGTAAACTTCCTTCATTTACTGCTAATGCAGATCCACATATATTATATATTATATATATTATATATTATAGACCTATAATTTCTTTTCTGATAAGTGTTCTTATAAGAGCCTTAGAGGAATTGAGGAGCCCATTATGAGATTGTTCTTTATATCACTTCCTCTGTATATGAACATCAATAAGCTCCTCTCCCTGTCTTGAAAGCAGGTATCTGTCTTCCTTTCTTAGTTTGATTCACCCACTCTTCCTTGCTCTGAACTCTGCCTTGAGACTAGCTTCAGGCTGATCAGCATGATGGTTATCCCCAATCTCAGTTCACTCTCTTGTGTTACTAGATTTCTAGTACCATAAAATAATTTTGTTATATATTGTGTCCAGTTTCTTCTTCTTTGTGATGAAAGGATTACTGGTACCTCTTGCTCCATCATGGCTGCAGGCAATGACAAGTTCTGCTGTACAGAATTTTCACAAATTGTGAGACTCCTAAATCTTAGGCCTAGTATTTCCTGAACTTTCAACAAAATTCTTGGGATGAAATCCAGTTTCTTGAACGATCCAAGATCCACCCACCACACCTCTGCTCTTTCCCCTGACCCAGCCAGAGTCTCTCTTCCATTATTAACTTTTGATTTTTCTTTCAGCTAGGAATAAGCCCCTCTCTGAATCAGAAGCTCAGTGCTCACTTGGCTCCTGAGCCAAGAATTCTTTCAGAATCAATCCAACAATACCTCTTGGTGGCCACATAACTGGTTCCCCAACCCCTTATAACAATACTCAAGTATCCAGGAATGGTGCCCTTTTGCAGAGGTCTTTTTGATATTTTTAACCAAGGCAGAAGAATGAGTGTTTAAGGATGAAATTTTATTTCTTCCAGGTTGGTAGTGACCTTTAAAGACCAAAATTATAGGATTACTGCACAATGAGTATGTTACTAAATATTTCAGCTTTACTATGTGTTCTAATTTGCTTCCATGGGGTGCCTGGGGTCATTACCTGTCTATGTTTATTTGATCCATTTCATGATTTAGTGTTCTACAGAGTCGCCAGGTGATTCATACCTGTTAGTCGTTCCACATTGCTCGTACTTGCAGGTATTTTGTTGAGTTGTTGCTGTGAGAGTATCATGTTCTTTTCCCATTGCTTGCACTGAACAGACTTTGGTATATTTTGTTTTGTTTTTATCTCTAAACTTAAAAATATGTTTATACACAATTCTTGAAAAGTTAGCATTCCTTCAGAAAATTCTTTATGAACACAAAGCCATGAAAATTACAATAACAGCATATGTTAAACCAAATATATAGATCTGATTTATATAAACTTTAAAAAACGTTAACACAGGCAATGTGAATATAGAGTCCCTTTAAAACATTTTGATGACATAGGTACAACTTAAATTACATTAAGACAGATATAAATAAAACCATTACCTGATGTATTATATTTAACTAAGTGTTATAATTATTTCTAAGAGATGAGAAAAGAATTATAACTACAAATGTCCATGTATAGCAGTTCAAATATTGACTGGATCACATAATTTTGTTTAATTGTAGCCAGACTTTCAGTTACTTTTTGTATCTGGACCTTCCTATATTTTTAATAACATGCATTGTCATTTTTATAAGAAAAAGAAAAGAAAAATACACTAAGGAATAACCAAAAAATACTCAGTTTGTTTCTTAAGACCATACTCAATTTGCAGAAAAATCAAGGAAAGTAATTAGGGAGCATTTTGTATCCCTCATCTTTTATATTAATACATAAATATCAGGGAGAAGGGAAATTAATTGTCTATCACAAATTCAGTTTTACTTATACATTTCCATTTCATTAAATCGCCTTGTACAACAAGGCACAGTAAAGTATAATAAAAACAATACCAAAATATATTTTATTTGCTGTAAAATACACATAGTACTTTTTAATGTTTTCCCTTCTTTTTTTTTCTTTTTTTAAAATTTTATTTAGGCTTCCATGTTAACAGTATAAATTGATTCATTGTACATAGAGGATAACATATCAAGTCTCTAGTTGTAAGTTGTATAGAATCACAACATATATGCAGTCATACATAAAGTTAGGGTTATTATGACCATCATATTCCACCACCCTTGCTGTCCCCATGCCCCCTCCCCCCTTACACCCCTGTGAACAGAGATCCACCATTGTTCCCATGTCCTTCCCCATATTATGGATCAGCATCCACTTATCAATGAGTACATTCGGCATTTGATTTTCTGAGATTGGCTTACTTCACTTAGCATGATATTCTCCAACTCCATCCATTTACCTGCAAATGCCATAATTTGATTCTCTCTTATTGCTGAGTAATATTCCATTGTGTATATATACCACAGTTTCTTTATCCATTCATCTATCGAAGGGCATCTAGGTTGGTTCCACAGTTTAGCTATTGTGCATTGAGCTGCTATAAACATTGAAGTGGCTGCAGCACTGTAGTATGCTGTTTTTAAGTCTTTTGGGTATAGACCTAGGAGTGGGATGGCAGGCTCAAATGGTGGTTCCATTCCTTTTCTAAGGAATCTCCCTACTGCTTTCCAGATTGGTTGTACCAATTTGCAGTTCCACCAGCAATGTATGAGCGTGCCTTTTTCCCCACAACCTCGCCAACAATTATTGTTGTTTGTATTCTTGATAATTGCCATCCTGACTGGTGTGAGATGGAATCTTAGGGTAGTTTTGATTTGCATTTCTCTGATTGCTAAAGATGTTGAACATTTTTTCATATGTCTGTTGATGGATTGTATATCTTCTTCTGTGAAGTTTGTTTTCAGCTCTTTGGCCCATTTATTGATTGGGTTGTTAGTTTTTTTGGTGTTAAGTTCTTTGAGTTCCTTATGTATCCTGGAGATTAGTGCTCTATCAGATGTGTGTGTGGCAAAGATTTGTTCCCAGAATGTCGGCTCTCTGTTCACTTCATTGATTATTTCTTTTGCTCAGAAGAAGCTTTTTAGTTTGAATCCATCCCATTTGTTGATTCTTGATTTTACTTCTTGAGCTATAGGAGTCTTGTTAAGCAAGTATGGTCCTAATCCGACATGATGAAGATTTGGGCCTATTTTTTTTTTTTTCTATTAGGCTTTGGGTCTCTGATCTGATTCCCAGATCCTTGATCCACTTTGAGTTGAATTTTGTGCATGGTGAGAGATAGGGTTTTAGTTTCATTTTGCTGCATATGGATTTCCAGTTTTCCCAGCACCATTTGTTGAAGAGGCTGTCTTTTCTCCAGTGTACGTGTTTGGATCCTTTATCTAGTATAAGGTAACTATATGTAAGTGGGTTTGTCTCTGTGTCTTCTATTCTATATCATTGGTCTACATGTCTATTTTGATGCCAGTACCCTGCTGTTTTTGTTACTATAGCTTTGTAGTATAATCTGAAGTCAGGTATTGTGATGCCTCCTGCTTCACTCTTCTTGCTAAGGATTGCTTTGGCTATTCTGGGTCTCTTATTCTTCCAAATGAATTTCATGATTGCCTTTTATATTTCTATAAGGAATGACATTGGGATTCTAATTGGGATTGCATTGAATCTATATATCGCTTTGGGAAGTATGGCCATTTTGACAATATTGATTCTGCCTATCCAGGAGCATGGGAGATTATTCCATCTTCTAAGGTCTTCTTCAATTTCTTTCTTCAGTATCTTGTAGTTTGCATTGTAGAGGTCTTTCACCTCTTTTGTTAAATTGATTCCCAAGTTTTTTTTTTTTTTTTGAGGCTATTGTGTATGGTATAGTTTTCCTAATTTCTCTTTCAGAGGGTTTATCACTGATGTATAGAAATGCAATTGATTTGTGGGTGTTGATTTTATGTCCTGCTACTTTGCTCAATTCATTTATTAGTTCTAAAAGTTTTCTGGTAGAATTTTTTGGATCCTCTAAGTATAGAATCATATTATCTGCAAATAATGATAGTTTGAGTTCCTCTTTTCCGATTCGTATCCCTTTGATTTCTTTCGTCTGTCTAATTGCTCTGGGTAGTGTTTCAAGGACTATGTTGAATAGCAGTGGTGAGAGAGGGCATCCCTGTCTAGTTCCTGTTTTCAGAGGGAATGATTCCAATTTTTCTCCATTTAGGATGATGTTGGCCTTGGGTTTAGCATAGATACCTTTTACAAAGTTGAGGTATGTTCCTTCTATCCCAAGTTTTTCTAGTGTTTTGAGCATAAAAGGGTGTTGTATTTTGTCAAATGCCTTCTCTGCATCAATTGATAAAATCATATGATTCTTCTCTTTAAGCCTATTGATGTAATGTATTACATTGATTGATTTCCGTATGTTGAACCAACCTTGCATCCCTGGGATGAACCTCACTTGATCATGGTGTACTATTTTTTTGATATGTTTTTGCATGCATTTTGCCAGAATTTTATTGAGAATTTTTGCACCTATGTTCATCAGGGATATTGGTCTGAAGTTTTCTTTCTTTGATGTGTCTCTGTCTGGTTTTGGAATCAGGGTGATACTTGTCTCATAGAATGAGTTTGGAAGGGTTCCCTCCTTTTCTATTTCATGAAATAGTTTGAGGAGAATTGGTATTAGTTCTTCTTTGAAAGTCTTGTAGACCTCAGCTGAGAATCCATCTGGACCTGGGATTTTCTTGGTTGGAAGGCTCTTGATGGTATCGTCTATTTCATTGCTTGAAGTTGATCTGTTTAAGTTGTGTATGTCCTCTTGGTTCAGTTTGGGTAGGTCATATGCCTCTAGAAATTTGTCAGTGTTTTCAGGGTTTTCTATTTTACTGGAGTATAAATTTTCAAAATAGTTTCTAATTATCCTCTGTATTTCAGTAGTGACTGTCGTGATATTTCCTTTTTCATCTCAAATTTTAGTAATTTGGATTTTCTCCCTCTTTTTCGTTAGGGTGGCTAAGGGTTTGTCAATTTTGTTTATTTTTTCAAAGAACCAGCTTTTTGTTTTGTCAATTTTTTGAATTGTTTCTTTTGTTTCAATTTCATTGATTTCAGCCCTGATTTTGATTATTTCCTGTCTTCTAGTTCTTTGGGTGTTAATTTGTTCTTCCTTTTCTAAGGCTTTGAGTCGAAGAGTCAATTCATTTATTTGTTGGCTTTTAC
>PVHX01012783.1:0-40496 GCA_004024805.1 Geosciurus inauris
GGATCCAGGGAGCCCGCTCCCCACAAGTTTTGCTCTGATGCCTGACCCATACTTATAGCAGGTGAAATGCTCACTGAAGAGTCCTGGAATTTTTGCAGCAATATGCTGCTTGGATTTGAGCCTAGAAGACAGGGTGAACTTCTGCATGAAGTCTTTCCCCCATCAAGGGCTACTTCTAAGGCAAGTGGGTTTCTTTGATCCTTTAAGGGAATAGAGTCTGGAGTCAACTGCAATAAGTAGAAAGGTATTCAGAGCAGGCATTCCAGGTGCTTATAGCATCAACAGTCAGCATCTTAGAGATATCTACCATGAATTTTAAAATGTTGACATCCCAGCCTCTGCGACCATCTGCTTAGGTTCTCTTTCCCTTTTTTGTAGTTACTGGTTATCTTTACTTGGTGCAGGAAATCTGAGTCCACATAAACTGATTATAGAAATATAGTTATTTTAATCAATAAACAGTTGCTTCCAAATTTGTTCTTTTCACAAATACAAACACTATATAGGTTAGATTAACTCAGGTTGGGCTGTGAATTGAAGCTGATGCTCTTGCTTTTCTGTACCCCAGGTGTCACTGCTGTTCCCTCAATGTGATGAATACTGCTGATCAGAATTCATGCTCTCAAATGAAAACATCCTCCCTGTCTTATAGCTCATGAACACTAGATGTCAGGATTGCTCTTTTTCTTCCAAACAAATGGGCTTAGTGAATGATGTCATAGTTTATTCTTTCACAGACAGAGACTTATGTAGTCACCAAATCTTTTACCTAGCTAGAACTTCCCTTATATTCTCTGGTTTTCTATGATATGATTCCTGTTGCTTTAAGGAAACCATAGGTACTGTCTCTTCTGTAAGGACAATTGTGTGTGTGTGTTTGAAAAAATTAAAGTAAAAAAAATAGGAAAAAGAAATTTTTTATCAAGGCCTTCTTAATATTGATTTTATGTGATGCAACTTACAACTTTCAAATAGCTAAAAATGCCAACATCTTTGAAAACTTGATGGATGAAAAGCAGAATATGTAATACAAGTGACAGTATTCAAGAAGGCATTTTGTAATAAATATTTTAAAAACTATATAAAATTTTGTTTATATTGTCTCATATTATGCATCTTTAAGGAAGCTTATGGATCAGAAACCAATATTTAAGCATTTGTCTTTGGCAGAAAACAAAATCAACACCAGAATATCTTGCAACAAAATTAACCAACACCTTTGAATATGAAATCGCCTGGTCACTGTCAGTTGGCCGACCCAGGCTTTCATATTGACTTTGGCTTCCTCCGAGGTTAAATGTTATCCAGGCTTTTATTCCTCCACTTGCTGTGTGGGCAAGTTTTTAGAAAGAAACTTGCTACAATTGAGAGGTTCCTTATAACTTGAGTGTCATTAACTGGAGTAAGTAGATCAGTTTGGGAATATTGCAAGATTGTGGCTATGGAAAATTTGTGCTGGAGATGGTGACAATTATGATCTAGATGACAGCAAAAGCTCCCATTGACTGGCATGAGGTAAGCCAGGTAGTTTATAAGCATTTACATGTATTAAATAATTTAATTTTCACAACAACCCAATGAGAGGCATTGGGTATTTTTCCTACTTTGTAGATGAGGGATCTGGGTCACAGACAGCTTAAATAACTTCTCTGAGTTCACACAGGTAGTGGAAACTGGTGAAGCTGGAGTATACATTGCATAATTTTGGCTCCAGAGCCTGTACCACTAAGTGATTGTAAGGAATTCACATTCTATTCTAAGTCTTTATGCATGTGTTGTTTTCTAAAATGCCATAGCAAAGTAGTAGGCGATGCTGTAATGTATAAGAAAAAAGACTTAATGGGAAGTGAGGAATACTGAGATTCTTATTTATGCTCTCCCTCTCTCTAGCTCACTGTCTGATATTACAATATATTTTTGGCTTTTTGAGTGACAGTTTCCTCATCTGTAAACTAGGGATGAAGATGTGCACCAGCATTCACAAACTGGCAAACTTGAGGATGGTCGTACTTTCCCATATATAGTCCTTTGTATCTCACCATATTGTCATTTTCATTTCTAGAATAAATTATATTAGTTTAAAATAAAATAACTCATAAAATTAAGGATTTATACTTTTCATTGAAAAACTTGAATATTTAGCACAATTGAGACTTCTATTCTGTTAGCCAAGTGGTCACCTGTAATTCAGCAATGAATGAACCATTTCAGGGAAAAACAGCATGAGTTGTACTTCCCCACAGTTCCCTGGCATGGCAGTCTTCATGACCTGGCAGGCCACAGTATGTATTTTTAGTGGAACATTGAGATGCATTTATACTGTGAGGTTCTTTTTACTTCTTGATTTAAGTCTCCACTTCTTTTTTCCTAAGTGGTATAATAAAAGAGATGATATATAAGAGGTTGATTGAGCAGAGAGAGACACGGTAGAGGAAAGACCGAGTGGCCTTCGAAGTTTTTCAATGTCAGCTTTTTGCAAGGGACATACCTGTTGAATAGTTAGAGGGAAAAGGAAGAAGAGTTTGATGTAGATAAGAAGGACAGAGAAACTAGCTCCTTCTCCTTTTTCCTTCCATTGGTTCTACGGTTTCATTTTTTTTTGAAAATGTGAACTTACAGCACATCAGCATAGGGTGTATAAATATAAACATGTAAAATATAATTCAAGGCCATGTAAAATTATTTTAAATAGTTGTAATTATAAATTATCCATTTCTCTGTTTTTTTTTTCCATATGTCTGTTTATGAATGGATGGGCATGCTAGAAATGGATTTAAAAGTTCTTCTGCATACTTGTTATAATCCAAATGGAATTCACTCAGAATGCATCATTTTACTTTGTAGGGATGAAAGTGTATAAGTGTTTCTGTCTTTACACTCTGTCTCACTTTCATGTTCCTCTTGTTCAAGTCTCTACAGTTCACTCTGGTGGGTAGTCTGCTTTGTGTGCACTCTTGAAGGTTGAGGAGAGATGTTAAGAGAATTGAAAGACAGAGAAGTACTTGATTTGCTGCTTTTCTTTTTTTAACTTTACCCTTCCTTTTGGTGCTGCATTCTCTTCCGTCCTAAGTGAGAGGCAAAGTGAATGTAAGAACAACAAAAATAAATCCATTTACTAATAAATTTTCAAAGTATGAGTGAAAGCATATAATCAGAAAAATCTAGCATCAAGAAATAATAAAAAACAGAATATAAATGTGTAAGCTCCTACCCAGTACAAACTGTATTCTACTAATTAATTTGCCATAGATTCTTTTATCTAATTCATTATCTTCAGGATTTCCAGATAAAGCTCAACTACTGGCAGGGATAATGTAATCCATTTACAAACATTTTTATCAGTATACTGTTCATATCTTCTTTTTGATCACACCTGAGCTTTGTTATGTGAAGTTTTTAATCATCTTTATGCTTTCCTCTAAGTATCTTTCTAACGTAAAAGTTCTGGAAAAAGCAATAAATGTCACAACCAGATAAACAGAAAAGCATGCTCACACCCCTAACCCCATAGAGAAAGCAAACTGAAAAGCTCCTGGGTGTTTTCCCAGCTTTCAACAGATAAAAGCAAGTGCAATCTAGATGAAAGAGGTACATGAGGTTCAGGTGACTTCACAACAGAACGTGGTGATGATGCTGTCTTGGGGGACACATATGAAGAACATTGCACTGATAATGATCAATGCCAGTATGTTAGCACTGAAAGGAGCTGATTTGGATGGGAAGAGCACAAACCCTGAAGCTAGTATGAGTCCTTGTTCTGACTCTTCCTGGCTGGGAGACTTCAGGTAGCTTTTTGCCAAACCTCTGTGGACCTCAGTAAGCTCATTTGTAAAACTGAAAATCATATGACTTAATTTCTGAATATCACCTAGAGCAAGTATTGGCAAAGAGTAATTTCTATGTCATGTTAAATTTACAATATTTTGTATCCTAGTGTATATATTTTAGACATATTTCATAGACAGAAGTTAACTATCATTTAATTTAAATTTTCTCTGCAAAGAAATTCTTCAAATTTAGAAACATTATTTTTTGTATCTGAATTAGATTATAATTGAACTAATTTATTTCTTTAATAACAACAATGTGGAAATTATAGGACAAGAAGCAAATACCAGGGGGTTGGGATGAGCAAGAAACATTAATTCCCGAGAGCTGATTATTGTTATTTAAAATGAAATGAATATCTAGAGAACTGGCTGAAGCAGATGTCTCAGTAATTCTGAGTAACACAGCTAAATATCTGTTCCTAATAAGATCATAGGCTACAGGGTTGAGTCAGTCCTATTTTTGGAAAGAGGAAGAATGATGATCTGAAAGGATGGATAGTGAGTCACCAGGATTTGAAAGTCCACACATCATTGTCTTCTTCTGTATGTGACCTTACTACTTGCCAAATGAATTTTGAAATTCACTCTTGATAAGGTATTAAGGAAGAATAAGAAAGACAATAGAAACGTTGCTCTTTGACTTTGGAATATGTCTTTTATATTTATTTATGGTCTGTTAAGTCACAGTATTTTAAATAAGAAGTGATCACAGAACTAACTGAACTGGAGGAAATATGATAATACCTAGCTCTTTCATCTGCTGACTTCTCTGGGTGGGATTTGTTAAAATTTCTCTATGAAAGGACTAGTCTTGTCCAAAAGGGTACTGTCAATTATTTTTTAACCTTGTCCTCTCTAGGTTGTATAACTTTATTGGTGTATCTTCAAGTGACTAACTGTTCTGTCTAGTTTTCCCTTAATGGCATTGAAAACATTTTTTTCTAGATATTGTATCCTTCAGCTCTTGAATTTTCTTTATTTAGTATAGGTTTTATTTCTCTGCTGTTTAAAAATTATTTTCTACTAATTCTACCAAGTGGATTGAGCTAAACTTCATTAAGTTCTTTGTCTTTTGAATGTGGGTATCATTTTTTTTATTTCATTGTATATACTGTAATTTTGGACTATATTGTAGACATTTAGATGTTATATGTACTGACTATGAGTTATACTGTGTTCTTATTAAGAGTGTTGATTTGTTTTTTAGCTAAACTAGAAATCCACACTTTGTCTCTTCTGAGCTCAGCAGCTGCTGATATCTCTCTGTTCAATTATTTTATCCTTAACATAGCGGCTTTATATCTACCCTACCTACAGATAATTCATAGGTCACTTATAAATTTGGGGAGATTTATTTGCATATTTGGGTTTCCTCTTGGTACCTCTTTCATTTTTTAAATTTTCTTCTGTATTTCCAGCTGCTGTGAGAATGTTCAACTCCAATAAGATGGAGGCCTACTTGGAGTTTAAGAGCTTTAAAAGCAGAAAAGTCCTAGACCTTCTGTCAGTGTTAACTCCTCTTCAGTTTCTGCCTAATTTTAATCCTTCTATAATTCCTTTGGAAAATACATATGTGTGTGTGTGTGTGTGTGTGTAATTTTTTTTGCTATTTTATACAAAAAAAAGTTTTGTTTTGTTTTGTTTTCTTTCAAGATAAGTCCCATTGCTAGAGGGACTGCATTTGGCAGGTCCTATTTAATGGAAATCCTGAGAGAATTTGCATATGCTTTTGTTTGTGAGGGAATGCTACTACCTAGTGTAGGTCTAGTCCATTTTTGACTGTGTATTAATCTGGACCAGAAGTTCTGTGTATTCTTCTGGACCAGAGAATACTAGGTTAGTCTTCCTTTATATGCATGTATTACAGTTCAAAGTTCAGGTCAAGTTTTGCTTTATGCACTCTCTCTCTCTCTTCTCCTCCATTCCCTAAATCCAAGAATACAATAAAAATATTTAATAGTGGATATTTTCTTGTTTGTGAAAATCAAGGCCCTTTAGACTTTCTAGGCTGGTATAGTGCTAGAACTATAAATTGAAGTCTTCAAATTTTTATACTTGCAAACTGCAGTTTACATTGAATAATTTAGTTTCTTGCACAGCTTAGATAAAATTTTTCTTTGCAACTTTGTTCAGACTTTTGAAATTTTTATGAATCTATTATTAACCCTTGTACTCTTATCTTTTAAAACATTGTCAATACATGCACACCCAGGCATATTTTGTATGTACCTATGATTGAATTAAGTACAAGGAAAGGTTCTGGCCCATCTGTTTGGTTCATGCTCTTGTGCCTGTCTATAACCAGTTGTGCAGTAAAGTATAAGTGTGAAACCAACTTTATGGCTTATAGTGGTATTTTTCACCATTTCCTCCCATATGTCAGGTATTGTTAGTTCTAGGTCATAATGTGTCTTATATAATTAAGGTTCCAAAATATATTTCATGTGATGTGAAGTAATTTTCTACTTAACTTAAAACCAGAAATATTAAAAAAACTTGACCATGAATAAAGTTAATAAAAAACAATAAGAAAAGAAGTCATATAATTCAGACAACTATTGAATTTTCAATAGTGTTAATCACAGTAATAACTGCTTACTAATTGAATGTTATGCCAAGCATACAGAAAGTTGCTTATAAGCAAGAAAATATTATTGCAGCAATTTGTAATTGCACCATCCTTTTGGAGCCACTAAAAATGTTGTGTAAAGGCAGGGCTCAAGATTAAATTTCTACTAAAAGTATCTATGTAGAGGAATAGACTTACCCATAACTTCATCCCTAGTATCTAAAAATAAAATCAAAATTAGTCTTGAAAATTTTTCTGTAAAATATTTCATACTTTTCTGTATTCTGTATTTCTGTTTCCTCTTTCTCTTTTCCTTTCTAAAGCTATGTCAGTTTTTTTTGGCAGGCATATTGCAAGAATAATTATTCGTGTATTTTGATAGTAAAATACTTATCCTATGGAAATGAAGAATGCTTGTATTATTTAGTTTTACACTTCAATGCAGTTCAATGAAAAATGTTTGCAAACACACATAGAAAATTAATTTATGAGGCTCAGATCAGGGATAGTTAGGTAATGAGGAACAAGTTTCTTCCTTTCTTCATTCTTTTTCTATTTCTACTTGAACATATTGTAATATTTTATACTAAGGAATCTTATTTATACTGCATCATTTTATTAAGGACACTTGAGAATTTGAGTTGAATCATATTTTAAATTTAATTCACATAATTTTGTAATTCATATGAGTTAGCATGCCAGACATCTACTGGTTCCCATAATGAAGTTCTGGATTTGATGAAATTCACTTTGGTAGTTGATCTCCAGATTTCACTGAATTAAGGATCCCCAACACCAACATTAGCAGTCTCACAGCAGTTATCTCTTGTTTATCTATGATGATTCCAAAAGAAACTTGTTACTAAGTATGGGACTCCATATTTAGCACTTGGCTCTGGATACTTGGGTCATCCTCATTCTTCACTGCCTTCAGAATTTTCCCCATATCTCTTCCTGCTGATCAAAGCTGTTTACTTCTCTACCTAACCAGTAGCCACTATCCTTTCCCTTTTAGTGTTCAGGTATTCCACAGTGGGAGAAAGCCTGTTGAAACCAGGGTTAGGTCTTTGGAGATGTGCTTCATTCATTGTTCTCCACAGAGTGAATTTGTTCTCCATCAAAAGACTGAGTAAGCATGAGTTAAATATTTATTATATTTGGAACCATCTTGTTCTCCCAAAATCAGGTTTTAGCTTGAATCTGACATCATCCAGATTTATTAATGAGTAAGTTTTCCACTGAAGGCTCTCTTCATACATTCTTGCAGTCTGGTTTGTGTCAAAGCTATCTTCCTCCTCCTCTCATGGGCCACACCTGCTCTGGCTCATTATTAATGTTGTCATAGATGTAAGCTTCCATTGTGAGTTTGAAGTTTTGACGTGTGGCTAATGGACATAAAGCAGAATATAGGATTCTTCTAGACATCTATTTTTATGTCCATAAAAATCAGTTTCTTAAAGAGCACTTTTTTATTGTTGTTGTTAGAGACTGCATATAGGATATATTCTCCCTGTTGACAATCTCACATTTGTAGGCTATAATTAGTAATGTAGGCTTTGTCCAAAAAGTCCACCCTGATTATATATTAAAATCATGGTCTACCTTGGAAGGCAATAAATTCTGCTCCAGTTGCTCATTGGTTTTTATAAAGTATAATTTTATAAAATAATTCTATGTCTCCTGAGAAGTTACTACATCATTTTGAAGTCAATCACATTGAACATACAGATACAGTTCTCAACCTTTTTTCATCATAACTGAATTTCTTAAAGTGATATAAAACACTCTGTGCAAACAAAATTAAAATCCAACAATGAGAATGTACTCTGGCATCATTCAAAGTAGGCTAACAGTGAACCAGAAACTATTGGAAAAAAGATTATTAAGAGCTATGCTATTGATGTTGCAACTAGAATTGTAGATTAGTGGGCTGTTACAAAAAGTACAATTAGTAGCATTGTCTGAAAATATAGCCCAGAAAATAATTCTAGCATTGTATTCGAAGTACTTGATGAATTAGTTTGGAGACTGAGATTATGTGAAATCTTTAGAGTTCAACTGGATGAGAATATAGATTCTGTAAATCTCTCCTTTGTGTTTGTTTTTGTATGGTTTGCTCAGGCAGGAGAATATGAGGAAGATTTATTATATTTTAAAATGCTTGTCACATAAATGTAACTGGATAATGTAGCAGTCTGAACTTTTATCTCTTCCAATCACATCCTTCAACTGTGCTCTGTCAAATATCTAATTCAAAATTTCTTAACAGCATTCCAGGCAGACCCCATAGGCTTCCTTTAATTTCCAGTTATTATAAGTTCAATCCAGTTGAAAACTTCTATTTGATCTCTTCCTCTGTTCTTAAGCAGTGACTTAACTCTTTGCTACAAGGATCTGTTTTCATGCTCCGTTCTTCCCGCTTCATTGAATTTTAATCGCTATGGAGATGGGCAGGTGTGAGAGTGGGTGGGCAGAGCTGCTTAAATAATAGTGTATGTGATTATGTACCTGTGTTCTTGTTGCTTCCTTGGCTCACATGGTGAGCAGAGGTACCTTCTGTGAGGCTTCTGGAAGATGACTTTTATGCAAAACTTTGGAGCTTCTCCAATGCCCTTTCCTGACTTGGGAGATTTAGCTCTGATGCAGTCTCTTCGACTCATCCACTCCGGCTCTCTATCGATGATATAATTTTCCAACTTTTGAGTTTTGAATCCCTCACCTGAGGAATCAATCTCTTGTGTGGACCATGAGCTAAAAGGAACAAGTTTGTCCACTGTCTAAGATATAACATAACCTCTTTGAAATAAATCAATGTTTGCAAAGTCAAAGGATGAAGAGGTAGACTTTTCTATAATTATCCTGTTGTCCCTTCTCAATTCTTTCTTCCTATTCATGTAGATTCACAATAGATCAACAAATATACTGTACAAGCATCTATTCCATCCTTCTCAGGAGTTGTTCACTTCCTATCCATTCACTCCTAATATGTATGATTATTTTCTTGAAATGCTCTTCACTTGGCTTCATGGGACTTGAGCACAGATTTCTTCTCCATTGATATCACGCTTTGTAAGAAACACAATTTCTTTCCCCTATCCCTGGTTGTCAAAACATCAGCCAGAGCACACAGCATTAGTCTATGTATCACTAAGTGAGAATGATGCCAACTAAACTATGCCACAATATACTCTTTTATTTATTTATTTTTGGGGGAGCACAACTTTTCATTTCTCTGATTATATGTGATGTAGAAGTGCATCATACATGTGGTCATACATAAAGCTAGGGCTATTATGTCATCATATTCCACCATCTTTACTGTCCCCCTGCCCCTTCCCACTCTCACCCCTGTTGTCACATGTTTTATTCTTAAAAATTTTAGACTCTGATGGATGTTATCATGTATCATTATTATATGTATATAAACCCCAAAATACAAACAAAATAAATTGTCCAAAATATTTCTATTTTTATCTCATATTCAGAGTCTGATTCTTCAAAATCACTTAGGATTAGAGTCATTGACACCTTTGCCTTCCACTGACTGTTGAGGAAAGAGTTGTGGAGATGAGGCATTTGTTAACAGAATCCATAAATGACATGATGAACAGTGTCCTAAGCTTTTAGGTAGGCTTTGCAACTATACAGATCCAGAGAATTAGAGATTCCACCTTGGAACTGGTTCTATGACTGTCTTCTGCTGGCATTTCCCCAGTAGAAATATCTGATTGGGCAGGCAGTGGGGAAGAGGGATGTCAAAACTTCCCTCCACTTACCTCCAGAATTTTCTTCCATGTCACTTGTGCTCATTCTGCTAGTTTTGAGGTTGACTCTTCTGAATACATTGAATACATTGTCTAATATGAATAATAATAGTATAGACTACATCTGAACTGCTGGGTATTGAACTGTAAGATGGTATTGAACATAAAGGCAATTATCTCAGACATTTTAAAGTATAACTATGTATTTTAAAATCAGTAAAATATAAAATGGGTCTTCCCTATCTGAATTCTGCATACTTAGGTTCAATCAACCATGGATTAAAAATATCTTAAAAAATTTGTGTCTGTACTAAACATGTGCAGACATTTTGCTTGTCATTATTCCCTAAATGATATAGTATGATAACTATTTGTGCAACAATTATACAGTATTATGTATTATAGGTAATCTAGACATAATAGGAAGTTTTAGGAGGATATATGTGTGTGTGTATATACATATATATATATATATATATTATAGATAATATGCAAATACATCACCATTCTATATAAGGGACTTCAGTAACTGTGCATTTGGGTATGCATGGAGGCTCCTCTAGCTCATCCCACACAGATGCTTGAGAAAGACTGTGGTCTATGAACAGGATTGGCTTGTGAGATCTGCTGGGATGATGGTTGTAGAGTTTGTTCGGTCATCTGTCCTTAAGACTAGAGAACACTATTCCTCATTGCTGAACACTATAAACTCACTAAAGAGCAAAAAGTAAATTGACTTTACAATCTGTTACATGTACAGAGAAGGGAAATTTTAAAAGATTTTAGAGAAATTTTAATATTTTGTGAAATAATTTGGTAACAGTAAGTTAATGTTGCTGCTAATGACGAGAAAGAATAGCAGAGGAATAAAAAATCCGACGTAGGAAAAGTGGTATAAAAATACACCAAAATCGTCAGGTGGTCCTAGCTTGTTGCAAGGTTAAACCATAGACATGTCAAGAAAGGATAGAAGTTTTTAAAATAGTTGTATGCTTATATAATGCCTTACATTAGAGAATGAAGATATTTGTAGTTTAAAAAAATTGTATCAACTCAAGACATGACACATTAATTTATTATAGCAGAGCAAGGTGGAAGGATGGCATTTTTGAAATATTCAGTCACTTTCAACCCATATTTTCTTTTTTTGGTACTGGAGATTGAACTCAGGCGTACTCAACCGCTGAGCCACATCCCCAGCCCTTTTTTTATGTTTTATGTAGACACAGGGTCTCACTGAGTTGCTTAGTGCCTCGCTGTTGCTGAGGCTAGTTTTGAACTCACGATTCTCCTGTCTCAGCCTCCCTAAGTGCTGGGATTACAGGCTTGTGCCACCGCGCCCGGCTCAACCCATATTTTCTATTGTCCATTGCTCCTTCTTCCACACAAGTACTGCAGTCTATCTGTCTGCAATCTGGAAGAGGATATGATGGTCTCAAAATGACAAAGATACACAAAATAACTGATTCCTGAGTTTGCTTCTAAAAATCTAAATATCACAGAGACAGGAGGGAGGAGGGCTTGAAATGCACAAAATATTTGAGAGTAGGTCATCAGAAAATGGTACACTAATCCAAATGCACTCTGCTGCCATCTCCCACCTTCCCCTCCCAGAACAGACCAGAGGAAAATTTCTATGGCTAGAGAAAATGGAAAGAGTGAACAAGAGGAAGCAATCAGTACTTTTCCCCACTATATAATACTACTCTTTAATATAATTTATTATATTTTCAAAATAAAGGAACAAATCACATGAACTGAAAAACATTTCATAAATTCAATATAATGGAAAGATTGTGTACAGGTGTGAAAGCTGGCTACATAATACACAATACAAAAATGAAATTGTGGGACCCCTTGTCCAAACAGCAGAACAAAAATGGGATATAAGTACTAAACTCTAAAGCTTTTTCCTTTCTTTGGCAAACTGTGTTTCAATCTGTTATTGTGCTTAGATTTGCTATTTAGTGTTATAACTATGGAAAAATTAAAATGTAAAGTTATTAATGTGATTTTTACTGATCAACTTTGTATTATGAAATGCCATTTTAAATGCAAATATAAGAGAATTTAGCCCATGTGGAATCAACAGAATGACACAATTCAGATTTCATAGCTCATACATGCATAAATATTTCAAAATTCTTATCAAAATATTGGAAGCACTGACACAAAACTATCTTGGCAGATGTTATTTTACTTTTTAACACACAGTTTTCCCCCCTTTAGCATACTGATGAGTGAGGAAAAACTCAAGGAAGAAAATCTGGTATTTTCTACCTTTTCTTTCTCTTCTATGTTGCCATTTTCAGTGATGATAATTGGCTACCCAGAGAAGTCATATGAGTAAGAAAGGACATGGAGAGGTTTCTTGCTCATTCATATTTCTTAGAATACCATTACCTTCCTTTTGCTTTGGAGGCAAATTATAGCTAAAAAGAGAACATGGTCTTTTGGAACTTACAAAGAGGTATTCTTTCCCACTTCATTTAATTAGTTGTGGGTACAAAAGTCTTATCTTGTACAGCTTGAGCATCTCTAATTTGAAAACATGAAATCTGGAATTTTCCAAAATATAAAAGCTTTTGAGCACCAACATGATGCCACAGGAGGAAAAAATCTCATAACTGACCTCAAGTAATGGGTTGTTGTTGAAAGGCAGCTGCAATAAAAGTATCGTAAGTATCGTATACAATTATTTTCAGGCTTTGTGTATAGGATGCATATGAAGCATTAATGAATTCTAGGTTTAGACTTGGGTCCTATTTCCAAGGTATCTCAGTAGGTATATGCAAATATTCCAAAATCTAAAAAATCCAAAATGCCACGTACTTCTTGTCGTAAGCATTTTGGCTTAGGGATACACAATCTGTGTTGACTTTTGAAACACAAATTTTTAAAAAAGTGTTAAGAAATTCAAGATGGTGATGGCAAAATATTAAGCCAAGCATGAGCCGCTTTCGAATGTGAGTCCCTGTGCAGTTGCACAAATCACACACCCATAGAGCAAGCCCTGATAATCTAGAGCCTTATCTGAGATCTGAAACAACAGCAGGATCAATCACCAGACATATGAGTGAAGATCTTTCCATGATACTATTTAAGAGCTATCAACTCACCCCTCACCTTCAAGTGCTCCTGGCTGCAGTCCCAGGCACCAGGACAGATTCCCATTTCAAAAGGGCAAATTAGTCCAAATAGCCTTCAATTAGTATAAATGAAGAAAAATCAGCAGGATAAAGATGATTGAATGTATCTAATTAAATTTCAGATTTTAGTGGAAAACATTTTTGGGTGTATGCATGTCCATTCACCTAGCCCCTCTGTTCCAGTGCAGAGATGACATTAAATTTGGTATATTTACACTTGTGATTCCTACTCTTTGGGCTTGAGAAAGTGAATTTGGAAAAGCATTGTGGTAAAGATACATTGGAGAGAATGGATAGATTGTGGGCCTCAGAGCCAGACTATCCAGGGTTTGAAATTTGGCTCCATTCTTTACCACTTAGGTGATCTTGGATCAGTCTTTCTGTGACTCTATTTCTCTTTTAAAAATAGAGGTAATAATATTTCTGATTGCAGTTAATAATTAAATGATCTAAATGAGTTTCACATACAAAATACTTAAAAGGTGCCTAACAAATAACAAGCACTCACATACACTAGCTACTATTATTAATAGGTTAGTTAATTAATAATTTAGTTATTTTGTAAAAGAAAAAAGTAAAATTTGACATCAAATTGGGTCTTAGATGATAGTGTTCGCTTAACTCCATGAAATAAGACATTCTGTATATTTCAAAAAATGTAAACAGTTAAAAATATGAGTTTCTGAAGGTAATTTATAACTGATTGACAAATTATTTTATTCTCAACAAATCCAATGAAATCTATTATCTGTAAAAACAAGACATTAAATAGACTTTAAAATCTGAATTTACTTTTAAATATTTTTTGGATCTCCAGAAAACAAAACAAAAAAAACTATATCCATCTTCATTATTTGGAGAAACAGGAAACAGTGCATGTAAGGATGGCAAGCAGAGAAAATTACTGGAAGACTACCCAGTGACATCTATTACTGAGTCTCTGCAGATCCACAGGGATGAATTTAAACATGTTGCTTTAAGTCTTGACTACTTGTCACTGAGTGACCTTCAGAGGTTTGTTGGAAATGGTCCTTTTCTTGGTTTTTCTTTGCCAGTTGCCTCTGACTTAAAGCTTTTACTGCTGCTGACATGTTGGTAAACGACCACAAACCATTCTAGGATTGAAGTATTATTAATCACTCCAATATAGTTAGCATTTGGTATTATAAGACATTCTCAAATTAACTGGCCAGTATTTCCATGGCAATTAGTTTCAATTTGCTCATAATCTTTCTCAGGCTGCCCCAGAACTAGGTGTGGTACCCAAGCTCAGAGAGAGAGATACAAACTGGTGGGCCAGCTTTGCATTCTGCCTAGAAGTGTGGGTGAACAGTGTGTTTTTTTGTATAAAGAAGGAGATTCATGTTAGGATAATATCTGGGTCTGGTTAAGTATGTTCAAAGAATAAAAGTGTTATTAAAATGAATGAAAACAGTATCTTGGGGCTGTGGATATAGTCAGTATGTGATGTGAAACGTTATAAAGCTATTTGTATATGGATATAGCTATTTTTTTTTACCATTTACAAAATAGAATTCTTGTAATTTTTAGAATACATAGATATACCTAATAAAAAATATCTTTGTGTTTAAAAGAAACAAAGGCTCGCCACAGAATGTTTTGATATGATATTTAGCTTAGATTTCCCTTTCTGGCATTTGGATATTTGTTTTGGAATTACTTATTTTTCAGTGCAGTTTTTCTGATCTGGATCTCTGATGTAGGCTGCTTTGCTTCTTCCATTGAAATAGAGGAGAAAGGAAATTGTGTTCCTGGTGAGAAACCAACAGCTATCTTCCCCTCCACACACATGAACCTCCAAAAAGTATTATCCTACTGTAGCAATTATTTGGACCAATAACTAGCTTCAGTGAATTAAATTCAGTTTTTCCTCTTTCCCACTGGCACTTAGCTAAAGGTTAGCAGCATCAGAAAAACACCTTATTTTAGGCAGTTGGTTGTCTGTTTCTTACCTCATGGAGTGTATAAGCAAGAGCAAAAGATCTTAAGATTTCTTTTACTTTCCTTTCTCTCTTCTAGGTCATAACTGTGATTTATCCTTTGGAGTTACCTAAAAAGCATAACAATGATAATTTATTAAACTTTGGTAAAAACAAATGAAGAAAAGTTCATCTGAAAGTGTTCAAGATTATTATTTCTCTTCAGGTTACATAGTTTGAAACAACACAGCAGGTTCTAATATCCATGAAATAAGAATCTTAGGAGCAGAGGAAACCCATTTCTAAGGACAGTTGGAAACCGCTTGTCTGAGATGCTCCTGCTTAGAATAAAAGATGCCATGTGGTGACATGTTTCTGGAGAACAAGATCCTTCTGTTTGGGGAACTTCACACTGTTTGACAATTTATTTTTATTAAAAACATCCAAAATGGAAGATAGTTTGATCTCATAGTTTAGGGTAGTATTTCCAAAAGTATACTCTTTATTTCCAAATGAAATTCTGAAAGAAGTCAGTGAGGTTGGTAGAAATGACGACAGCTATGGGAAAGCTCTGCATTATTAAGCTTCTCTTAACTGAGGAACCAGATGGTATTTACATGAGTCAATTCCCACCCGATTGGCATCCTCAGCTGTATTTAAAGTAGAAAGATGAAGACGGCAGAAATTACCAGAATATGCTTTTGAAGAAGAGGATTCAATATGTCACAGCTTATGATGAAGCAATTTCAGGGTAATGTTTCGGAGTCTATGTTGTGTTTACTGCAGAAAATGCTTAGAATAGACAAAATTACATATTAAACATTATATATGTTCATCTATAAATCAATATATATGATCTATATTACTATAAAAATAAGCACCAAGTAACTATAAAGGATATCTTTTGATGTATTTTATGGCATTGATATTGAAGAAAACATGATGTTGAAGAATCTCTGTTTTAAAATGAACATGCTTTTAGATTCAGTTGAAACCAGTGGAAATATGTATGTTGACAAAAGACAAAATATGATTCTGTAATTTATTGAAAGCTTAGAGGATGCAAAGATTTTTATTAAATATCTAAAGAGGATACAGATATTTAATAAAATGATTTTGGAAAGAGATAGAGCTTTGCCTAATACATAACAGAAGTTGGAATGTTATGAGGACATTAGAATGCTATTATATACACATAAGACGGTTTAGATATTGTACTTTAGGAATGTTGTTATCACAAACATATTGGAAAGAACATCTCTGATTTATTAAAGTGCCTTGAGATCAGAGCTTGTGTCATGTCACTGGAATAGCTGACTTCTCTGTCAATCAGATAAAACAAACCATAGAAGCAGAAAAACTTTACCTTTTAAGAAAAAGCAAGGACAAAATATATACAGTTTATCTAGGTATTATTGTTTAGCATAAAAAAGTAGTGAGCCCTTTAAAGTACCACTGATAATTTATGATGTAGCAAGTATCCTTATATTTAGTCATTTTGTAGCATATTCAAAATGAAAGAGTAAAAAATTTAAATTATTCATTGGATTAATTATATATATATAATTGTATATAATATATACTTGTGTACCTTTGTAATTTATATAATTTATATATATTTATATTTTAAATACACATAATTATATACAACATATTTTATATGATATATTGTATATTATAAATATATATTTATAATATGTAATTCATAATTATACATAATTATGTTTATGTGTACTGTTTGTTATGTATACCTGGATATATAGATATAACATAGGCAGAAATGAATTTTATAGAAACATTCTTGGCTGATCTGATTATATACTTATTTGTAAACTAAAATCTTGCTATAATAGAAAGGATAAATTCTTTCCAAATAAACTGGTAGACTGACATTCATGCCTACTATGCCCTTTTACCTCCTATTTCCGTTAAATTGATTAGTAAATAATTATTAAAAAATATAGCTGGGTAAGGTTAAGACTAGATTATTTTTCTAGTTTATATTATATAATTCTTAACTAGTAATCATCTTAAAGTATAGTCTTAACTTTTAAACTGAGCTATTCAGTATGTCCCATGGTTTTTCTCCTTTACTTGCAAAACAACTTGATCACTATGCAGAAAGGCTCTCAGTTTATAATTTTATCGCTAAAGAGGCTTTGCTTTCCTTCAGTAATTCTACACATCAATAGCCACCTCTTTGCCTTATGTATCTAGGCATGAATATACAGTGCAGTAGCTCAGTCTCTTTCTGCCTCACAGGCCTTTGTTCTTTTTCTTTTCTTTCTCCTATTGCTGTAGGGCCAGAGAAAGGATTAAATGCAAAAATAATTTTGGTATAAATTCTATACACCAGGAGCTTCCTATTCAGAAGAGAAAATAAGACACATCTTTAAATACTACTAACACAATGCAAAAATGAATAAATGTCTTAAAATCTTACAGATAGAATGCTGTAGAAGTTGACAGATGGAGAATTTGCTTAAATTTAGAGAAAGGGGCTTTAAAAGACAACTAGAATTTAAATAGAGATTGGAAAGATATGAACATATGTCCTCATGAAAGGAACATATGTGTTAAGTTACAGAAGTAAAAAATGTTTACTGAAAACTAAAGAGAAGTGTAGAGGTTACATACAAGAACAGTTTTATGGGGAAATTCCAAAGTTACATCACTCCACATGATGGAAGATCTTGTTTGATGGACTGAATGTTTATGTCTTCCCCAAATTCATTTGACAAACCTATAGAATGATAGTATTAGGAGGTTTGCCTCTGGGGAGTGATTAGATCATGAAGGTGGGGAGCACAAAAATGGGATTAATGCCCTTATAAAATGAGGCCCCAGAGAGATCACTCATCCATCTCCATGTATGCTTATAGTGAAAATATGACAGTACATGAGCCAGGAAGCAGGTTTTTAGCTGACATTAAATCTACCAGAGCCTTAATCTTGAAATGTCTAGCCTCTAAAAATGTAAGAAGCAAATTTCTAATGTTCATAAGCTACTCAAACAGTCTGAGCAGACTAGAATAGTTAATAAGAGTAAAATAATTGTATTTAACATGATGTAGAAAAAATAATATTGCTGAAGAAGGGAGTAGTATTTTGAACACCTCAAGAATAAAAGGTAAAGATGTATAGGTTGGTTCACAGTAGAAGATGAAAAATAGAAATAAATTATAAGACTATCACAGGAAGACAGATTACACATAATGGGTGGCTGATCTGATCTACATTAGTATATGGGAGCCTTTGACTTGACATAAATAATATCTAATATATTAAATAATTTAAAGATAAAGTACAGTAAAACATTAAATATTAGATTTTCATAGTTGACAATTTCATGTTTTGCATGTTCAAAATATGTTTAGGATATCCTATTTTTTAAGAGATTTAGTCACTTTAAAAATATATATTCAAAGATAATTTGGGAAAACCTATCATATCCTAGACAGTGTTCTAGTCTCTGGGTATACACAAATGTATAAGAACCATCTTCTCTCCTTGAGGAGTTTTTAGGGTAACAGGAGGGAGAGTCAAGCAAACAGATGATTACAGGACAATATTGTTCAATATTGAAAAGGGCTCCAATGCATATATATATAGTGGATGGTTATAAAATAGGCATTTAAAATAAGCATTTTCTCAAAATAGGGCTAGTTGTTGGTGGTTAGATAATTTAACATAACTTGTGAAAAATGGAAATCTCTTCATTGCACAAAAATGCAGTCAGGTCATTCTGGAGGAAAGTAAGAACCTACTTACAAAGGCACAAGGACAAGGAAATCCATTTCTTCTATATGGTAAGTATAATATATAGTACAAGGAAAGGAGTTAATAGACCGCACAGATAAGTAAAACATTAAAGTATGCTAAAAAGTTCCAACTATGTACTAAAATATATCTGAAGCTTTTATCTATGACAATAATAGCATCAATCTTGTGATCTGGTAAAGCCATTGTAAGAGAGAATTTTGAGTATAATTGGAGTATGGAAGACCTGAGGTAGGAAGATCACTTTGGGGGTTGTTGAAGTGATCAGTGCAAAATCTGATGATTCTGAAATAGAGTAAAAGCTGAGGGGGTTGAGTAATAAGAGACGTGTCTAATAAGGGATTACTGAAACTTGAGAATTGATTAGAAGTGTTGTGTTGAAGAATGAGGAAAAATTATGACCAATTTTTTTGTTTCTAATTTTAGTTTTTTTGTCTGAAAGTTTTATGCACTTAGAGAACAGAGAAGGAGGAGAAAGTATGAGAAGATGTGTTGGTAAATTTGTTTAACAAGGTGGACTGTGTCCCAGTAGAACCATCAAGTAGAGCTATTCAATGAACTGTTGACTATGTGGGTATGGAATACAAAAAATTTCTCAAAACTTCTGTCATATAAAACATGATCTTTGGGATAATAGCATTTGTATAATTTGAGATTTTATTACAAATGCAGAATCTGAGGTCCCATCCCAGAAATAAAGATTCAGAGTCTTCCATTAAACAAGATTCTCTATGACTCACATGAAAATTAAACTATGAGAAGCATTAACAATAAATTCACACACATGTAAACACACACTTGCAAACACACTCACACATTTGTGTTATTAGCATTTAGGTAATAGTAAGAACTATAGAAATGTGTAGAGCATATAAAAGTGGAAATTAGAAAACTGCCCCAAACATCAGTATTTAAAGGAGGATGGAAGTAGATGAAACTTTAGAATAAAACAGGGTTATTTCAAGATGAGGAAAAACCAGAAAAATGGTGTACTAAAGAAGCTGAATAATAAAGGAATTGTAAGTATAATTAGCTATAATGAGGAAAATTGGTGGAATGGATGTAGGAAGCAACTCTGATGTCCTCCATAGCTCTGATTTGAAGTAGTGAAAGAACAGCTGATTGTAGAAGAAGGTGACAGAGTAAACACTCTAAAACTCAATATTGGCAGCTTGAGAAGGACCTGGGATTTGTTTACTGGAGCAGAAAATAAGAAAATAATTCCTTGACCCTCACTTTAGTTAACTTTTTTGTTGCTGTGACCAAAAGAACTGATGAACAATTTTAGAGGAGGGAAAGTTTGGCACTCACAATTTCAGAGATCTCAGTCTGTGGATGGCCAACTCCATTGTTCTGTACCCAAAGTGAGGCAGAACATCATGGTGGAAGAGGAAAGCAGATCAGAACACAACAACCAGGAAGCAGAGAGGGATTAATCTTGGTCCACCAGGGATAAAATATATACCCCAAAGGCATGCTGCCAGCAACCCGCCTCCTCCAGCCATACCCTACTTGCCCACAGCTGTCACCCTGTTGATTCTTTCAAGTGAATTATTAATGCACTGATTAGGTGAATACTCTTATAACCCAATCACTTCACCTCTAAATTTTTGTTGTCTCACATAGGCTTTTAGAGGACACCTTGTATCTAAACCATACCTCTGAACAGTGACCAGTGTGGGGTCAGGGGAGAAGTGTAACCAAGAGAGAAATAGTGAGAGAAAAATCCCATAAGCTTACTTCCTTTGTAACAGTTGGAAAGAAAATCAGATCAAGTTAAAACAGGACAGGAGCAGGACAGGAGCAGTAAAGACAGTGAAGGGGATAAAACAGGACAGGAGCAACAAAGACAATGAAGGGGATAAAACAGGACAGGAGCAACAAAGACAGTGAAGGGGATAAAACAGTTCAGCTCAAATTGTGGGCAGAAAGCTGTGCCCGGCAAAGCAGCCATTTTGTAAAGTTCACACCTAGCCAGCCTTCCTAGAAAAAATGAAATCAGTAAAGCTTCTCCCCACTTACAGATACTAGCAAAACCATAGGAACACTTTTGAAGCAGGTTGTATAATTTGTCCAGAAGGAATTTGTAAGGGGATAACTGCTAGCTAAAGTCTAGCAAAACCTGTTCCCTCTCACTTCAGACAAGTGGACTGGGATGAGGCTGATCCAAGAGCAAATCTCTTGTAGGCAGTGCTAACTCCAACCCAGTGCTCTCCACAGCATGTTCAGGAACTCAAGAGAAGATGGGCCAACTGACAGCTTATACCCATAATGGTAACAGGCAAAACCGTGATCTGTAGCTGCAGCCATGGACCACACATGGACAGCCTGTACCTACAGGTCCCACAGTTGCATAAACCTATCAGGGTCTTAGACAGCACCCCTGTAAAGAGGCAGGTACTCAGCAATTCATAGGCACCAGTCATAGGAACTCAGGTGAAGGTGGGCCAACTGATACTCTACTCCAGTCATGAGGATGATAACATAGAAATCTAGGCTTGCTTCGGGTGTTACCAGCTATTTGAAGGCACAGGTGAAATGATCTTCATCCTCCATGTGGTCTAACATTGTCTCTGTTGCAGGCCAAGGTTCCAGACCAAACAATTGCAAAAGATCCCTTTCTAGTTATGCTCCCCTCCCCCTGCATTGTCTACTGAAAGTACCCAGTATTAGTTGCCATAATCTTTCAGACAATGGAAAGTAATAAGAATTTTAAAAGATTACTCATCTTTCATGAATCTGAGGCATATTAAAAAAAGAGACAATGAAAATAGAATGCCATACATTAAAGATTTATTAGTTTTGTTTCCAAAAGTACAGAGTAATGCCATCATTGCTTATTGATTTTGTAAAAACAGTTTAAGGACATGTTGCATTGATACAGTTGTGTGGAGGTAGGTGATTCTGATTGGAAAGTAATTTCTGATTGGAATGTAAATTGATACTAGTTGAGGTAAGTTGTACAGCCTTCAAACATGAAAAGAATTTTAAAATCACAACTTAAACCTTCCTGGGTCAAATGAACTTTGGACTTTGACCTTAAAATTTTACTTCTAAAATGTAGCTTTCTGACTCATATTCATACTTGTGAAATGCTTTTGTTTAATAATGTCAAGATATAGAATAACAAGTGTCCATTGGTAGATATATCTATAAATTCAATATGTATGATGAAATGCCACTACAAAAAATGGCAGTTTTTATGTATGGATATAATAGGAGTTCCAAGATATTAAATGAAAATGTGGAGAAACGGAGCCATGTGAACATGGTTTTACCATTATACATTTTTAAAGACAACATACATATACTTGAGTACCATTTATAGAATAATAAACACTTAAGAAATTGGTGATAGTGGCTTCTATTTCAAAGTAGAACTGAGCAGCTCAGGTACATTCATCAGGTGGCAGAATAGAAAAGTTAATGGAAATTCCAAAAATCAAGAAATATTTTAAAATTACTATGTAATTCATTGTCAACTTAGTACCATCTATTTTAAGTCACTCAGTTTTTAATTTATTTTGATTCTTGGTTTTTAAACTGAGACTTTTGAAGAAAATTGAAATATACAGTTGATTGTAGCTATTAAGATGATAAAATATATATGAGGCACTTTATCTTGAAACAATGAATTAGACACTAACCACATATTAAAATTTTATACCATTACCAATATTTATGAGAATATTAATAGTGTTCTTAGAAAATAAATTAGATGTGTCTTTAAAAATAGAATTTAGTTACTATGCCCATTGTGTCTGTCTTCTCATTGACCAAGTGGGGAAATGAGTTTGTTATCAAATAATTCAGTTCATACCCAACCATCACAAACTAAACATAAATTGTGACTCTGTCTGTGAAGTTTATATTAACTTAATTCATCAGAAACCTGTAAAACTTTATATTTACTTTTTTCATTTAAATAGAGCTTGTACTCAAAGTTTTAATATATAGAAAGCCCTATATTTCTACCTTTAAGAGTATTTTATAGATGCAAATGCTTTCTTAAAAAGCATTGAATCTGATCATAATGAAATCATATAGCAAATCTTAATGTAAAACTTAATGTTGCAAACTTTTTCATTCCCCAAAGCTATTAAAAATGGTACATTTAAAACCACCATTAAGTCTATTTTACACATCAATAAAGTGGCCTAGATAATGAAATGCAGTAAAATCATTATTCGCTTCTTTTAGCACTAGTTAGTTAGTGGGAGAAATGTGGTTTGATTTGTCTATTTGAGAAAGTGGATAGGAATTAAAGATATAACCAATTGAACACATAAATGTTTTTACCTACACAAGAGTTCAAAGTTAAACTCAAGAATCCTCTTCATTTTCCATGTAATATCAGCTTGATGTCTCATTCTGGCAGAGCAATTGGGTCAGATGAAGGGAATCTTGCCTTCTTTTACAGTCTCCACAGACAGGTGAGTGGTAGCATTTTCATATTATTTTACTGCCCTAGGATATATTCACATTGAAACAATAGTATTTGGGATTTTTTAAAAAATTTAACAACTTTGTGGTGATGTAATTAACATATCATTCAAATCACATTAACACAGATTTCAGTAGTTTTTAGTGTGTTTTTGAAGTGGTGCAACCATTACCACTAACTAGTTTGAAAATATTTTCAACACTCCAAGAAAGAAAACTTCATATTCTTAGGAATCAATTCCTATGTATCTTATTTCCTAACTCCTGGCAACCACAAATCTACTTCTTGTCTGTCTCTATTTTGGATAATTTAAATAAATATCATCTTTTGTGACTGACTCCATTCGCTTAACAGAGTATTCATCTGCAGTATTATTATTTGATTTGTTTTTGCCAAAAAAGGATTTTATTTGTATAGGTATAACCATTTTGTTTATCCATTCATAAATTGATGGACATTGGGTCAAGTTCACTTTATGAATATTGTAACTAATGCTGCTAATCCTGCAGCTGTTTTTATGGTTTTAAGTATGTATTTTCGTTCATTGTGCATACGAAGAGTGAATATGTTGGGTCATATGACAATTATAAGTTTATATTTTTGAAGAAGAGCTAGACTGTTTCCAAAGTGGTGAAACCACAGTGCACTTTCATCAACATTGTAGAAGGGTTTCAATTTCTCCATATATTTGTCAACTTTTGTTATTGTCTGATGCTTTAAATTTAGCTACCTTAGTATATGTGAATGTTTCATTGTGGTTTTGGTGTTTGTTTATTCTTTTTTTATTGGTTCTTTTTATTTGTACATGACAGTAGAATATATTTTGATATAATTATGCAATCATGGAATATATCTTATTCTAGTTACTACTTTATTCTTAAGTGGTGGAATTCACTGTGATGTTTCTATGTATGTACATAAAAAATTATGTCACATTCATTCCACTGTCTTTCCTTTTCCTTTCTGCCCTCCCTTCCCTCCATTTCCCATTGTCTAATGTACTGAACTTCTATTTTTCATCCATCCTTACTATGTGTTCCAAATATCAGAGAAAACATTCAATCTTTGTCTTTTTGTGACTGGCTTAGTTCACTCAGCACGATAGTCTCCAGATCCATCCATTTGCTGGCAAATGTCATAAAACCATTATTCTTTATGGCTGAGTAATATTCCATTTTGTATATACATCACATTTTTCTTTATCCATTCATTTGTTAAAGGGTACCTAGGTTAGCTCTATAGCTTAGCTATTGTGAATTGAGCTGCTATAAACATTAATGTGGCTGTGTCACTGTAGTATGCTGATTTTAAGTCCTTTGAATATGTACCAAGGAGTTGGATAACTGAGTCAAATGGTGGTTCCACTCCTAATTTTTTGAGGAATCTCCATAATGCTTTCCAGAGTAGATGCACCAATTTGTAGTCCCACCAACAATGTATGAGTAGTAAGTAATGATGGTGAACTTTTTTACATGTGCTTATTTACTATTTGCATATCTTCTTTAGAGAAATGTTTATTCAGATTTTTCCCAGTCTTTAGAAAGTGATTTTTTTTTGTTGTTTTACTTTGTTATTGTGGTAAGAACACTACATAAGAGTTGCTGTCTTAACAAAGTTCTGAGGGCACAATGCTGTACTGCTATTATATGCACAATGCTATTGTGCAGATCTCCAAATAACTAAAACTTTACAATTGTTCTTTTGACAACTTTTTAATTGGGTCTTCTATTGTCTGTTAACTACTGAGCTGTAAGACTTTATATTTTCTGACATAAGTGACTTATCAGGTAATTATTTACAAATATTTTCTCCATTTCAAGTATTTTCTTTTCATTGATGATGTTCTTTGAGTTCCAAAACATTTTGCTTTCAGGAAAGTGAAATTTATCTATATTTTTCTTCTGTTTTGGTGTTGGTGTTATTTCTAAGAAACCATTATGAATATTTACTACTATGGTTTGTTCCAAGAATGCTATCATTTTAGCTCTAACATTTAACTTTGTATTCCATTTTGAGCTAATTTTGATACATTTGTGAATTATGGATCTAACTTTATTGCTGTGAGTGTATATTAAGTTGTCCCAGAACCATTTTTGAAAAGAATTGTCTTTCACTGTTGAGTGTCATGGCAACCTCATCAAAAATCAATTCACTGTAAGAGTTTGTTTCTTTTTAATTCAGTTTTACTGATCTTTAAGTCCATCCTTATTTCAGTAAGTACATCCTTATGTCTTGATTACTGTGGCATGCTTTGAAGTAGGTAACAGTGAATCAATCCTCCAACTTTTCTTTTTCCTTTTCCAAATAGTTTTGGCTATTCTCAGTCCCTCAAATTTCCATATGATTTTTAGGAAATGTTTATCAGTTTTTGCAAAGAAGGCAACTGAATTTTTGATAATCAATCTGTTGAATCCATAGACCAATCCAGAGAATTTTAACAGTATTAAGACTTCTGTACAATATATATAAATGTCATACCATTTATTTAGTCTCTCTTTAATTTCTTTCAACAATATTTTGTAGTTTTGTATGAATAGAATTGTAATTATTTTGTTGACTTTACTCCTAATTTTTTTCTTTTTGATGCTATTTTTGTGTTTTATTTGTCTATATTATGTGATGTCATATTTTAATTAAAATTTATGTTTTTTTAAAAAAACATAAAACATTATATATTTATGGGGTACCATGTGAATTTTTTAATATATGTATATATTGCATAATCTTTAAATCAGTGTAAAAGTATCTATCTCTTCATTTAACATTTTTATGATGAAAATATTGAAAGTACTTTCTTCAAGCTTTTGGAAATATAGGATATATAATTATTATTTATAGTAACTTACTTCACAATAATATACCAGAAATTCTTACTCCTATCTAAATATAACTTAGTACCAACTGATGAATCTCTTCACACCCCTCTCTCTTCCCCTACTTGTCTCACCTCTGGTAATCACCATTCTACTCTTGACTTCTATGACATCAATTTTTGTTTATAATCCACATGTGAGTGAGATCATACAGTACTTGTCTTCCTGTACCTGGCTTCTTTCACTTTACATATGATCTCCAGTCCCATTCATACTGTCTTAATTGACAAAGTTTCATACATTTTTAAGGCTAAATAGTGTTCTATTGTGTATATATTTAACATTAGTGTTCTATTGTGTATATGTTTAACATTTTATTTATCCATTAATCATAATGTTGTTCTTTTAGGCTGTTGTGAATAGTGCTTCAATATAAATGGGAGTGCAATGTCTCTAAACCACACGGGTTTAATTTCCTTTGGACATATACTCAGTAGTAAGATTGTTGAATCAATCATATAATTGTGCTATTTTCAATACTTTGAGGAAAACTCCCTACTGTTTTCCATAAAGACTGTATTAGTTTACATTTCTGACAACACTGTGTGTTCCCTTTTCTCCACATCCTCACAGAACCTGTTATTGTCTCTTTGATAAAAGCTATTTCTCATGGAGGAGTTAGGTGATAACTTTTTTGATATGTATTTCCTGGTTATTAGTAATGTTAGATATTATTTCATATTTTTTCATTTTTATGTCTTTTGATAAATATCTATGTAGGTCTTTTGCTTATTTTTAATTAAGTAGTCTTATTATAATTTTTGAGTTTCTTATTTACTTTGGACATTACCCCATTGTCAGATGTAAAATGTGTGAATGTTTTCTCTCTTTCTGTGGGTTGTTTCTTCATGATGTTGATTGTTTTCTTTGCTGTGAGGAAGCTTTTAAGTGTGTTGTAATTCCACCTGTTTATTTTGCCTGGGTTTTCTCTGCTTTGAAAGTCTTGTTCAATGCCCTGGACAGTCTCACAAGATCCTTGTCCATTTCATTACACAATACACAAGATCCTTGCTCACTTCAATGACTTAAAGCATTTCCTGTATGTTTTGTTCTAGTACTTTCATAGGTTCAAGCCTTGTTTAAATCTAATCTATTTTAAGTTGATTTTTATTTTGTAAGAGATAGAATCCTGCAGGTGGCTATCTAAATTTCCCAGCACCATTATCTAAAAAATGTTTTTGCCAATTCATGTTCTTAGTATCATTTTTCAAATTGAACATCACATCACAATAAAAACTCTGAACAAAATAAACATAGAAGGAATGTACCGCAACATAATTAAGGTCACATATAATAAACCCACAACTAACATTGTATGAGGAAAGAATCAAAGTCTTTTAAGAATTGAAACAATATAAGGATGCCTCCTTTTACCACAATATTCAACATTGTACTGGATATTCTAGCCAGAGCAATCAAGCAAGAGAATGAAGGCATCTTTGTTAGAAAAGAAACTATATTGTCACTGTTAGCAGATGGCATAATTTTATATATATAAAACCCCAAAGATTCCATTAAAATTCTATTTGTCTGAATTTAGCAAAGTTGCAGGATACAAAATAAACATACAAATATCAGTAGTGTTGCTACATTCCAATAGAGAATTTTCTGAAACAGAAATCAAGAAATCCTACTTACAGTAAATATACACAAGCTCATAAATATAACCAGAGTTGAAAGTTATCCACAACGAAAACTATAAAACACTGATGAAAGAAATTGAAGAGGACACCAAAAAGTTGAAAGAACCCATTTTCATGAATTAGAAGGATCAATGTTGTTAAAATACACAAAGCAATCTACAGGTTCAATGCAATTCCTATCAACATACCAATGATATTCTGCATAGAACTGAAAAAATTTAAATTTATATGGGACCACATACACATGCACCCACAAGAAACAAACAAGGAAAAGAGTCAAAGTAATCTTGAGCAAATAGAACAGAGCAGAAGGCATTTCACTTCCTGACTTCAAACTCTACTACAAAATAATAGTAATCAAAATATCATGGTATTGATGTAAAACAAACACATAGGTTAGTAGAACAGAGTGGAGAGCCTAAAAGTAAATCCACATATCTAAGCCAACTGACTTTCAGCAAAGGTACTAAGAACACATACTGAGACTATTTTAAATGGAATTATTTTATAAATTTCATTTTTGGATTGTTCATTGGTAGTATATAGAAAAAATACAATTATGTTTTGTGTAAACATGTTGTATTTTGGTCAACTTGCTGAACTTTATATTTAATTCTAATACCATTTAGTTGATTATTAAGATTTTTCTATATGTAAGACCATGCCATATATGAATAAAAATAGTTTACTTCCTTCTAACTATATTGTATTTTTTTTAATCTTGACTAATTTTCCTGGCTAGAACCTTCACTACAAGGTTGAGTAGTTTTACATAAAATCTCCTGCATCATCATACTTAAGATACAATGTAGTTATTATACTGTTAACTATAATTAGATAATAATTCCTGAAATCATTTTTCAAATATGGCTCTGGACAAAAATATTTTCCACCTTGATTCTTAACAGAACACAATGCAATGTAATGCTCAATTTACTGGGTTTATGCATACATAAGTAATTTTAGTTTCCTATGGAAACATTTTTTATCCTATATATTAAAGATAGGAAAATCTTTTGGGACATGAGGTAACTTGTAGGAACTTATGGTAATTTATCATATTTGGAGAAAGAAGCTTATAGTGAATCAGAAAGACACCAGCCTTTCTGTAGCAATATTGATATGCTTAAAGGTAGCAGGGAAAAAAGAAACATACAAAGTAAAAAGAGAGGAAGAATCTATATGTACCAACCAGGACCAAGTGACTAGTTATGTGAGGAAGCACTTGTGCAGCTGTGCATGTTTTCTTTCTGAATTGTTTCATGTGTATAAATTCTAGAAATAATTGAATTAATTTCTTATTGCAACCCAGAGCCCTTTTTCTTCTGATGGTATTTAAGTGTTGTTACTGGTTTTGATTTTACAATTTAGTCTTTAGGCCATGCAATATTCAGGCAGGACCTTGACCCAATTTGAGGAGACTGTGTCATCAATGGTTGCATATAGATGGACGCCATTACTTTTCAGAGCTTGTGCTTCCCTATTTGGTTGAAGACGGGAAAACCTACATTTGTTTTAAACATAGTGGTATATCATCAAATGACAGCATAAGGTTTTAGTTTGTGTTCAAAATGTGTGAAGCTGAGTAGCCAAAAGCATAGGCTGTATCCATTATTAACTACTTGTTCCTCAGGTCCAAAGCCATCCTCTTAAACTTCATTTTCTCAGATCTCTGTTTTCTTGCTCTTCCATTCAATGTCATCCCAACAAAAGCTCTTCACCTTGGCAGTGAAAATTGGATTCAGTTTTCAAAATGTCTGTTTTCTCTTTGCCTCTTTGTGTCTCTTGAGAGAGTAGCACCAAGGGACAGCCTGGGGTCCAATTCAAAGGGTCCCTCTTCTAAATTCCAAAATTCTGTCTGTAGTCTCTGCCTTCTGTTTCCCCATCCCAAGGGGTAACTTCTGCTTCCTGTGGTTATTACTTTAAATATATAGCACAGTGCCACATTTTGCAGTTTTAGTCTTTAGATACCTTTCTAACCAAACCCTAACATCAAATTCTCCCTATTTTAAAAAAGTGTATACATTTCTTGTTAACTGGTAAAACCATAATCTTCTCAAACTTTTCCAAATTCCTAAATATTTAAGGACAAGATACATTAAAGGAGTGAGAAATCCTCCATTATTTGATGTATAAATTCTTTGGCATGAAATAACACTGTTACAAAGTGCTATGTCTAAAAGATTCTTTGTTACATCAATACCCCACTATGTAGGATATTCTTTGGAGGAATTTCCTAATTTTTCAATATGTAGATTATAAGGCTCAATACACAAAACATTAAGAAAAGTTTTAATGTTATTGTGGGTTACCAGTATCAGGTGATATAATTTGTAATAATGACTAGGGGAAGCATGATATTTTGGGATTCACACAAATGCTGATCTTCATAGTAAGGTTGTGCATGTCTTCAGATTTGTAAACACATGAAATTTATAGCTCATAGAGCTTTCCTCTTAAAGAGATTTCTGCGATGAACAGAACAACTAGATTCACTGGAAAATTTGCTTTTTTCACTTAGGTACATGTATATAAATACTTACTGGGATTTTTTGAGGGTTTTTTTCCCTTTCCTTTTGGTATCTGTGATTGAATCCAGGGATACTTAACCACTGACACACACACACACACACATGTATATATACATATGTATATATAATTTTGAAACAGGATCTCAATGAGTTGCTTAGGGTCTTGCTAAATTGCTAAGTCTGGCTTTCAAGTCATGATCCTCCTGCATCAGCCTCCTGAGCCACTGGGATCACAAGCATGTGCCACCACGCCTGGCTTCCTGAGCTTCTTGCTGAAGGAAAATGATTATTGAAAATGATTAATGATTATTAATTTACTATTAGTATTACTCTTAATGTTCTAGATAGTAGAACATGATTTTAAGATAAGAATGAAATCATGGATAAAGGAAAATCTATTAAGAAAATGAAATTCTTTGTTCCCTGACTTGGATCCAAATTGTAAGGTGAGACAGGGAAGCTCACACGAGTTATTTTGAACAAATGGTGTTCACACAAAGAATTAATTTCTAGTTAGATTGATTCATCCAACAAATACTAAATGCTCAACTCTGCCAGCCTTTATTGATATTGCTCTATGGTTCCTTCCACTAACTGTTTTCTGCGTCCTGTCTTCTCACAATCATGTGAAATGCAAGAATGTGGAAAATGATTTTCTTTTCCCTCCTAACATTTCTTCCCCTCTTATTCCTTCTTTCTTTAATTGTTAAATAGGAAACTCTTCCCCTTAGTACTCCAGCAGACTTCCTGGCTTGTCTCATGGCAGAACTGAGTCACAGCACTCTTGGAGATTGGGAAATGAAGCATTTGACTTGTTTAGCCTCTTTAGTGAGAGGCAATCAAGAAAATATGGGGCTGGGAAAATTCTGGGGTAAGCCACCATAAAGGTCTGCCATAGCTGGTTCTTGAAATAACAAATAATACACTCAAGTTTATTCTATTGCTGTATCTACATATTCACCCATATCTTAACTATCTTATAGTTAAGATGCAAATTAATTAATTGAGGAATTATTGAAATGGTTTATTCCAGATGTCAAATATTCTAGGTATACCTCTGGAATGCCATGTACAATTTTTGTAACAATGCATGAAATATGCTAAAAATATGCCTGGTAATACAGTGCCTGCCATATATTAGTTGCTCAAAAAATATCAATTTCCAACTTTGAACATATCATTTTTGTAACATATCTTACAAATTTTTTTTTTTTTTTTTTTTGGTGCTGGGGATTGAACTCAGGGGCACTCGACCACTGAGCCACATTCCCAGCCCTATTTTTGTGTTTTATGTAGAGACAGGGTCTCACTGAGTTGCTTAGCGCCTCGCCATCGCTGAGGCTGGCTTTGAACTCGCGATTCTCCTGTCTCAGCCTCCCTAAGTGCTGGGATTACAGGCTTGAGCCACCGCGCCCGGCTGTAACATATCTTACAAATTTGTTTTATAAAGTAAACCAAATATGATTTTATCTGGTTTAGTTTGGGTGGATGTTAATATTTAACATTACTAAAAGTTTTAATGATGAAGAATGAGTTGTAACAAATTAGGAAATTATCTAATGCTTAATTATAGTTTATCTTCTCAAGTAGGTTATAATTAGATATGTAAATGTTATTATTTGAAAAACTGGCCATTATATACAGTAAGATAAATTTATTTATAGTCAAAACACTAACTTTTAGTTTTTATAGAAACCAGAGTGCCACATCCAGTTTGTTGTTTAATTTGTTTACCATGAATGCTCTTCTCAAGGGTCATCTTTGCTTTCTTTTTAATTTCTTTTTTGATACTGGGGAGTGAATCCAGAGGTGCTCAACCACTGAGCCACATCCCCAGCACTCCCTTTTTGTATTTTATTTAGAGACAGGGTCGCATTAAGTTGCTTAGGGCCTTGATAAGTTGCTGAGGCTGGCTTTGAATTCAAGATCCTCCTTCCTCAGCTTCTGAGCCCCTGGGATTACAAGTGTGCACCACCGCCCTGTCTTGTCTTTGCTTTCTTATGTCCTATTTGAAAACTTAATTTAATTCTTAAGATAGATCAGCTTCTTAAATGATTAAAATTATTCATCATAAAGAATCAAGACCCATTGAATTCTGACATTTTGTAGTTAACTTTCTGAACACTAAAAATGCAGTTCTTAATATAGGAAATAAAAGATGTCCATTTATATCAGTGTTTTTGCCAGACCATTGAGTCTTATTGTAAAACAGACAAACTATAAAATTCAGTGGCTCGCATAATTATACCTCTAGATACAATGAACAAAATTGAACATCTTTAAATGCTCTTGTTCAAATAACTAGTTCAGTATTGTGGAAGATGTAGGTAGTAATTGTGCTGAATGCAATGAATTTTAAATTTAGGCACAGTAAAAGAATATATTTAAAATATGCAATGTACAAGAACAAATTTTATAGTACCAAAATAACAGTTGAAAGTAAAGAAAAGTAAAGAAAATTTAAAGAAACCACTGTTGATTATATTTCAGGTATAAATGTTCATTATTCAACCTATACTTCTTAGTTGCCTGACCTATTTACTTATTTTAAGTTAGAAGGTTTCAAAATGATATGGTCCTTTCCAGTAGTAATTGTTTTATGTTGGACATTGGAAAACAATAACTTTATTTAAGTGTAACTTGATAAAGTAAAAATTATGTGAAGGAATTTCCTTTCATTCCAAAATAAATTACTTATAATCTTTTAAATTAAATTTTTAAAAACTTCACTATTAAGTTCACTGTAGACTACTTGATTTAGTGAATCATCATCAACAGATATGTTATTCAATTTAGTGGAAGGGTGCAGAAAATGAATTCAGACCATTTTAGTACTAGCATGTCACACGGTCATGAATAAGACCCTTGACAAGGTAGAACTGTGTACTATTTTAGGCCCCTTTTTACTCTACCATTCTACAAGTCTACCATTTGCACCCCTGTGTAGAATATTGCACATAACTTTTCAATGTTTCTGAGTGTATTAGAATCTATCTAAGGGAATAAACTACTGATAAATTGCCAAAAAAAGAATTCCCATACAAAATTAAGACTATTTGAAATATTTTACTAATTTCTAATTAAAGTAGAGCAATTTCAATTTGAAAATGGATAACAGTATACATAATTATACATATTTTATGAAAAGGTAAAATCATTTAAGAATTTAGGAAAATGTAACATGCTAATTTAAAATTGTTTCATTGATAGTTATAATCTTTTACATTGAATTTAATTCTAAATTAATTAAAATTAACTAGTAAAATTGTATAAATAATCCTGAAATACTAGAACTTAAACTTCAATGGATATACTATAGTTATTTCCAGATCACATTTGTCTATTATAGTTCCATAACATGGCTGTTGTGAAATGTACTGCTATAAATATTGATATGCATTTATCACTATAGTATGCTTAATTTAAGTTCTCTAGAATAAATATCAAGGAACCAAGGAGTAGAATAGCTAGGTCATATGGTGGTTCCATTCTTACTCTTTTGAATAATCTCAATAGTTTCCAAAGTGGTTATATGTGTAAAGTGTACCTTTCCCCCCACATCTCCAGTGAGGATTTTGAACTACTTCTTACTGGCTCCATTTCAACTAAGGACACTTCTTCCTGATGACTTCGAGATTGATGTTTAGGTTTTTATGCCAGAAAATTGAATAAATTAGTAAAATGTATTATATGAGAACTGATCATTATAAGACCACACAATTGTAGTTGTCATATCTTTCCATATTTTACATATTTAGAATTTAAAGTGACAACTTCCTCCTATAAGTCCTAATTATTTTGAATTTAATTATATTAAAATCATCATTAATTTAATCGCAATACCTGTAATGAAGTCAGACGCATTAATAAAGAAAGCAAGATATGAAAGAATTTCCAAGTTGATATTCAAGATGAGAACAATAAGTCTTTTAGAAAATGTACATTGAAAGTTTGTGTTTTCATGAGTTCTGGAGTTTGAATGATTAAAATAATGAAAAAGCAAAGAAAAGGAAAGAAAGAAAGATTTTAAAATTAAAGCATTGCTTCAATTTTATTTTAGAAATAATATGCTTGGAAGAATCCTGGTATATATTCCTCATGTGAGCACATGAAAACACTGCTTTCTCTGAGAAGTTGTGAAGCAGGTCTTAGGTATTACATATTCTGGCTATCTATTCTGGTTGTTCATGTTTTCATTCTCACACTACTCTTCTGAGAAATGTAGTTATCTTAATTTTAGAAATGATAAACTGATACACTGATATATTTGTACTATACAAAGTACAGAAAGTAGAAAATGGCAGAACTAGAATTTCAATCCAGATAATTGAGACCTATTACCTACCCTTGTGATCACTAATTTGCCTTTGATCACAACCTACATGACTTCAAATGCTTTTTCACAACCTATTTTGTGGTATATGTTTTCCACAAAACCTATAATGGCAAATATGTTCTAATTACAGATCACTGTATATTTAACTTTATTTAGACATTTTGGTAAACAAACATTTATAAATTATTAGTCAGAGTAAAACTATGAAAAACTGACTTTATCTTTGGTAAAAATATGGAGGGTTTCAGGATTTCTTAATATTTTCCCCCAATTCCAGATAAATATTCCTTTTAAATGCAGTTAAGTTCTAATTGTCAGTTTCTTCTTGGTTTTCATTATTTTATTAGGAAATCCCAAAGTATGATCATGTCTATTCTACTTCATGTGAAATACTTTCAAGTTGGTCTGCAAATTTATTATAACTGCTTTCCTGAGAGTGCATAATGTAGTCAGTTGATTTTAAAAAGAAGTCTTTAAAATGAAATAAAGCTGCTTATGCACAATTCACAGCCTTATCTTTCTACATACACCCTGAGGAAACTCAGACTGCCTTAGATTATGCATGTTTTATTTGGTTATATTTGTGAAGTATTTGATCGTATTTCTGAAGATCTACAATTGCTTCTATAATGCAGTCAGATGGTATATTTTCTTCACTCCTAGTTTACTAGAAATGGCTATGATTTATGCAACTGATATAAAACCACTTTCAAGTCAACATATACAGAAGAGAGCATATAAAGCTAATAGTCAAAATCATCTGCTGAAGGCTATTGCTTTTGCAGGGTATTAGGGATCTGTCAAGTTGAGGAAGCAATGAAAATATGTTTTGGGAAATTAAACTTCAGTTGTCTTCTGAGAGGAGCACGAATATTGTTGACAATGAACTTTGGTAGGTATAACTTTAGAGCTAAAGAATATTGGAATTAGTATGCATTTAGAAAATCCACTTAAATCAGAAACTATATATACATACTTTTAATCTAAATGACTATTAGTTGTATTTCTAATGAAATTAAGGAAGGAAGGAAGGAAGGAAGGAAGGAAGGAAGGAAAGGGAGGAAGGATGGATGGACAGAAGGAATAAATCATATTATCTTAACACTCACATTTTCTGGTCCAAAGTGTAGAAAGTACTTAATATGGTATTTCTTTTTAATGCTTATAACAAAACTCCTTTGTACAAACTATTTTTCTCCCTTTTCTTCAGTATTTTCTAATATTGTCATGAAAATTTGAATAATGGTTGCTATTCTAACTAGGGTATAAATATGTCCAGCTATTTGCCATTTAATCTAAATATAGACAATTGTGGATTTTTGAATATTAAATTTTATTTCAACATAACACAGTATCCTATTATTAACACTGATGATACATTCTATTTAATACTTCTTGCAATATGAAATATTTCCCAGAGTATAAAGCAGCATATTCTGTGGACAATCTAGAAATATTTCTTAAATTATTTGGATCAATTTATCCAAGACTTGGACTTGAACATTTAGGAAAACTTTTAATATTAAAAAATTCATTTGTCCTGAAAATAAAAATAATTGCATGTGCTTATGTATACCAATAACTTTAACATTTAATATATTGTAATATGTTTATATTTAATACATAGCATATATATATACTGAATGAATGTACATATGCATTTATACATATATACCTATAAATATATTTATATATGCACACACATATGCATTTCATCACTAACTTTGAAAGCTAGAGGGACATTGAATTCTAGGTTTATTAATACTTTCTTTGTGTGTGAATACAAAGTACTATAAATACACTAAATATAGGCTATTGTTACTTTTTATGACAAAAATTGTAAAATTAAAAAAACTATGTTTAAACATCATTTTATTAGTAACTTGCCTTTATATTTCCAAAGATAATTCAACTTTTAGAAGAAAATTTTCCTTTAAAATATTTAAAAATAATTTAAATTTTTGATTTTTTACATTAAATGTTCATTGCCATTTTGTTATATTGAATCTAGCATCTAGCATGTCTAGGTATTCTTGGTAGGAGGGTTTCTGCACTCCATAGCCTGCCATTTTCTTATACCGAAAACCATAATGTAATATGTGCCAGTGGCACCAATTTGTCATTCAACAGTGCCCTCATGTCTTGATGTAGAAGCATAATTTCTGTTTCTTCAAGGTGAAATATTTTTAACCTTATATGATCTAGACATATCCTATTCTGGCCTTTTTGGTGAATATATGAAGGCAATTAAGAAGGCCAAAGAGAAGTAAACTGTATTGTATAACACAACAATGAAAATTTTAACCAAGAGACTGATACACTTTTGATAAGATCAAATAAAAATACATATTTTTATTAAATGTCAGATATAGTATAAGAATAATTTACACACACACAGAGACATGGGAATTTTCTCACTGATTTTATTTTTGCCCACCCCAGTCACCACCACAATCAATAGAATTAGGTAGAATTAAGCACAGAAATGTTAACATTAAAATAACCATTATAAACTGTGTTGCATAACTCCCCATAGATGAGCACTTGGAAAGATAAACAGAATGTAAAATTTTCTGGGAAAATGTAACTTAACAAAACTGGATAAGAGAAGATACAGGAAAGTACTATGGAAGAAATGAATAAAGTTCTAAAGTAATATTTCTCCAATTTCATTATGAAATTCTAAAACAATTCATAAGGAAGATAACACCAAAGATACACTGAGAAAATTGCTTTTTAAAATTAATCATAATACTGAGAATAAAATTAAGTAAACGCTGGTCACATTTTTTAAAAAAGGTATAATTTACTAGATTACGAAAAATGTGTAAACTCTTTCATTGAAAATATCTTTCAATTTCTAAAGGACATGATTAAGTCTAATTAAGTCCTAATAAAATTACCTGTTTTTTCCTCCGGTCTTGTTTGTTTGAAAATAATGAACATGTTGCACTTACTCACTTGAGGCTATGTTTTAAGATGTTTATCTGTATGAAACACTGAGATTTAGCACATTGTGAAACACTTTTCACACTTTTATTTTTATTTTTGAATGATGAATATTGTTTAATCTTTACATGTTATATTCTCTAGTGTTCTGAAATAGGCCCCAAAGAAAACTCTTTAGTTTTCAAGATTTTTGGGAACAAACCTGCATAATTCTACATATTTATGATAACAGCTTACTGCATACCCTGAAACTTCTTTTCAAATTAATATTTATAAATAATAAATTTGTTTTCCAATTACATATCCAAACAAATTTTGCTCTTAGATATACCTTTTATACACAATTTTATATAACTTCTCTGCGGAAATTCTCTCCTAGTGCTGTACCTGCTGATTCATGATACTCTAGTTTGTGAGCAAATGCAATTCACCATCTCCTGGACGACTACTGTGTTTAGTCCTCACAGTTGAACTGAAAACTGTAACTACAGAGGAAAGGGTTTTCTACAGCTTTGTGCTTGTTAAGTGGAAAGCAATACCCAAGGGAAACTATTATGTAAAGATTTTAACTGACTTTGAAGTTTTATGAACACTTTGTTGCATATAAGGGGATAGAAGCAACTATTCTCTTTATAAGTGCTGTGGATCTCTCTGATTCCATGAGGGTCAATGATGTAGAATCCAGGCATCTCTTTTCCTTCCACTCCCAAATCATATTTGGGATATGATATTGCTCCAGGTAAATCCAGGTAAACCCTTTAGATCTGTAGAATAGAAATATATTTAAACCTACATTTTGAGTTCCTCCTGAAGCTTAGCTAGAGGTGGTATCTTAATGATTTTTAACCATTTAAGACTTTAGATCCACAGGATTTCAGTACCATTAAAAGGCACTTGTTTTCCCTCTTAGGTTGATCAGATATATGATGTATAAATAGTGTTTCTTTTTCTCTCCAATAAACCATCAGAAAATGTTATGAGAAAATATCCAGTTCAAAGAAGGAAACATATGAAATAATTTGGAATGAACATATAAGATGTGCTTGAGATCTTTATGAGAAAAAGTATAACACTTTAATGATAAAAAAAGACCTGAATAAATGACAAACACATAATATTATGTCAGAACACTCAACAATAGACTCAGCATTGATTTAATTTTCCCTGAAAATTTTCACCTGAAAACCATACAATTCAAAGTCAGTCAGGATGGATTGATTTTTAAGTGAAAAATATATCTTCCTAATCAGGGTTAGTATTTCATTCTGTTGGAGGGAGAACCTCATGTTCTATTTTGTTCTACCTCTTAAGGTATTTTCATTGCTGAAACTTCCTACTGTGTTATGTCTAATAAGGTCAGCACTCTGTCATTGATTTTCTTTTAAATAATATTTCCAGTCTATTTCCCAAGTGAGACTTAGAATGAATGGCCCTAGAAATGAAATGTGTACTAATTTTATAGGTTGTGCTGAATTCATAACATTAGCTTTTGGAGGACTGAAATTTTTATAGTGTAATTTTCTTTTCTTTTTTTTTTTTTGTTCTAGGGATTGAACTCAGGGGTACTCGACCACTGAGCCACATCCCCAGCCCTATTTTGAGTTTTATGTAGAGACAGGGTCTCACTGAGTTGCTTAGCACCTCGCCATTGCTGAGGCTGGCTTTGAACTCGCGATTCTCCTGTCTCAGCCTCCCTAAGTGCTAGGATAGAGTAATTTTCTTTTAGAAACATGAAACCTCAGTTTTTCTCAATAACTTAATCATGTCCTTTAGAAATTTTAAGGGCATTTTCAATGACAGGGTTTACACATTTTTTGTAATCTAGTAAATTATACTGAGAGGATAAGACTAAGGCCATCTTGGTACTCAGGGCCTTTGTCCCCAACCCCCACCTGGTTATCAGCAGCCCCCACCCAGTTCCTGGAAAAACCATGAAATGTTCTCTGGTCAGCAAGTCTTTTCACAAACTAGGGCCAACCAATCAGAAAACTAAGTACTGCCCCATGTTAGCCAAACCTATCAGCCTAAAGGTCAATTGACCACACGTAGCCTTCACCCAATCCTGTAACGACAAGACAGGAATTCCCCTGCCTACACTTACCTTCACCCAAACCTGTAATGCCAAGGCATATACTCCCCTGCTTGCAGTTGGAACCCATAAAAATCCCTGCCTCCCTAGACTTGGGGTGCACCTCCCTACCCACTGCGTAGGTGAAGGTGTGCAGTCCCTGCTCAACCCTTTTGTGATTGCATGGGAAACGGACTCCTGGTGGTCTCTGGTGGTCTCATGAGCTTGGGCATTACAATACCTTTTTTTAAAAAATGTGACCAGCATTTACTTAATTTTATTCTCAGTATTGATTAATTTTAAAAAGCAATTTTCTCAGTGTATCTTTGGTGTTATCTTCCTTATGAATTGTTTTAGAATTTCATAATGAAATTGGAGAAATGTTACTTTAGAACTTTATCCATTTCTTCTGTAGTACTTTTCTGTATCTTCTCTTATCCAGTTTTGTTGTTACATTTTCCCAGAAAATTTTACATTCTGTTTATCTTTCCAAGTGCTCATCTATGGAGGTATGCAACACAGTTTATAATGATTATTTTAATATTAACGTTTCTGTGCTTAATTCTACCTAATTCTGTTGATTGTGGTGGTAAACATGTGGTTCTGTATTTATCAAATTT
>PVHX01012783.1:40596-57856 GCA_004024805.1 Geosciurus inauris
TGGGTGGGTGGGTAGGTGTGACTTCATTAAAATTTCCATTGTGTTTCTGTAATCCTCACTTTTGTTTTGGTAAAGTGACATTGTTAAATATATTGATGCTTTCTGTCACTCTTTTTGAAGGAATTTATTTAGTCATTACTTGGATGCCCCAAATTAAATACTGCTAAAATAATTCAGGCAATTTTTCAAATTAAAAACTATTTGCATCTGAGCTTTACACTTGAGAATTTGGATACAAAATCTATATATTATTCATTCTTTTCCCTTTTGTATGCCTGGTAAGTGTTCTTCTTTTTTTTATCCAAAGATACATTTATTGCATTTATTTATGCAATAAATGTAACTTTGAGAAAATTGAAGTCAATTTGTTTTTTTCTCCTATTAATGGTTTGATCAATTTTGTTGGCTGATAAATTTGGGGACTATTCATTTATGAGGATATATCTGATATTGAATATTCTGTCACTTTTTAGTAGAGTTTTTTTTTCCTTTGTTTTAGTGTGAGTTACATATGAATTTTTCTTGAATTACATTCTTTAAATAAATGTTCTAATTCATTATTCTGTTTGTCTTGTACTGGAAAATTAATTTGTTATATTTTGAAAACATTCTGATTTCAGTATTCTTATTTTCTCTTAATTTATTTGAACTTTTTAGTAGCTATTTTAATCTTTTTATTCTATTTACATATCTCTTCTAATAAACAAATTCTATTCTTCCATTTAATTTTTCCAATACTGTCTTCTGTTAGAGAACGTTTTACGTATTTCATTTTTTACTGTCGTCTTTTGTCTTATTTTATAACCTCTGTTCTCTCACTATCTCTTTTGACTGTTGTTCTATTTTAATGTTCAGTTTTTCATTGAAGTTTCTTCAATAAATTTTGGGGAAAATAAACTGCATGTTCATTAATAATTTTAGCTACTTCATAGAAAATCTTCCCAGATATTCATTTTCCTGTTCTTAGAATCTTACATTGTTACATAAAATTAAAGATGGAGATTTTATATAACATGTTTGGTAAGGCTGTAAGTTCATGGACTCTGTAATTTAGCAAACTTCAGCACTATAACATTTATATTTTAGTGATCTCATCCCTAAGGGAAAAGTAATAAGGGATTAATATAACACAGCCACTAAAGTTCCATTACTTGCTTTCAGACTAGTCTGTAGAGATTTCAGTTTGTTTTCTGGGTTTTTTTTTTTTTTTTTTGCTTTGATTTTTATGATGTTATAAATGGAGCTGACATAATACATGTTTCAACATTTCTGGTCATAAAAAATATATCTACAAATAATAATGTTTAAGCAGGACATGGCTGACATGAGGCAGATCCTAGTGAGCCTCTGTTCATACTGTTTATAAACCAACATCATATTTTACCATGCTCTTTTATTGTAATATAGGTAATTAAATTATTAATATATCGAAAGATTTAATGCCAGAAATTTATTCTCTGACATCAATATGTTTCAGCTATAGTTCCTTTTTATCCAAGCAAGAGAAACAGATTCAGAATAGCTTACAAGAAAAAAATATATATCCATATGTGTATGTGTATGTGTACATGTAAACATATATTTGAGTGTGTGTATGTAAGAAAACGTAATAAAATTCCTTGAATCAAACATGAAAAAAAATGATCCCTACAATTGTATGCTCATGGATAGATTTTAGGGTCCTGATGTTAAGATAAATTAGCTCCAACTTATTTCTCTTCTTATATTATTCAGTCAAGATTAGAAGTTTGGAAAGGAAGAGAATGCCTAATTGGACTCTTGAATGGGTATCTGCCTGTGGGCCAGGGGAGAGAAAACCATCCTTTATAGTTGTACCTTCACAGCCTGATTAGATCAGAAGTATTTCTCCAAAGCACAATCATGATGCCATTATAAAAAGGAAGAATATCTTCAGGCAGACAAAAGCAACAAACATTTACTGCTTCAATATTCTCTGAACTCTCAAAGGAAATATGAATATAATAAAATTTTAATTCCCTTTTGTTTCTCATGACCATTTCTTTTCAGTGAAATCTATTTGATCTTCAGAATATAGCCATGAGTGCAGTGGTTTTCAACATTGGCTTCCCAGTAGAATCTCCTTTGGAAGCATAAAAAAGTTCTGATTCAGAGTGGTCTGAGATAAGGATCAGAGTTTTTAATGACAACTTTTTTTTTTAATTGCTACTTCTGCTAATTATAATGTGCAGTAGAGATATAAGATCAACCAACTTTGAGGTTAAAAGTTTAAGATCCTTAGGTTGCATGAATTCGGATCTCAATTAAATGTCTTACTAACCTGGTGACACTGGACAAGTTATTTAAACTCATTTGTAAATTTGACTCTTGCAAAAAATAAATAACACATTTAAATGCACTTATTAGAGTGCTTGGCACACAATAAGCACTCAATTGCTCTTAATTTTCATTATTGTTGCTCAGGTTGACTTCCTTCCTTTTGAGATATGTATTCATTTTCTGCTTCTTTTACTGTTGAGTATTTTCTAATAAACTTTATAAATGAAAGTACAGATTGATAAGCATTTATATGAGAATGGGAAACTATCAATTATATAATTTGCAATTTTTTAGTTGAGACCCTCAGTTGTGGAATAAGTGATAAACAGTGGTTAGTTCAACTCCATAGCATCTGCTCTGAGAAGATTAGCAAGTATTACCTGCCATCAAACATGGCAGGTGACTGCAAGTACCAGCAGGGAGGTTTCTCCTACATGTGTTTCAGAGAGAATCATTAGGGCTAAGGTTCTCATGTGTGAGCATGTTTGTGGTAAGTATACAGTCCCATCATATGATGCAAGCACTGGGCCTAGAATTGCCATAGCTGGAACAACCTGCTACCTGAATCTTAAGTGCCACAGGCAGTGTATGGCTTATAGATTAGTTCCTCCTTAAGTATAATAGGTAGAGGCTCTTGTGCAAGTCCTTATAAAATTATACTCCTAAAGCTGGTAGTCACTGACTTTTACCCTGGATCAGAAGTTAATCGGTTATCTTCTTAACATGAGTGGTAATAACTAGTATATTGTTGACAGGGTTAAATTTGTTATCCAGGTTGTACCAATAAGATTACAAGGGTAACTAAAGTTTCAAGGCCTCTGTGAAATGGCTCCACACATTCCAGGTCTGGGATGAAAGTCGTTTTTATGTTGATGTAACCATTTCAGCACAAAATTTAGTAAGGAGAAGAGGTTAACCTATACATTTAGTCCCTATGGGTTCCCTTCTGTATTGGTTCATTTTGTGTCACCATAACAGAATACCACAGACTAATTTATAACAAACAGAAATTTATTAGAACTCAGTTGTAGAGCCTGGGAAGTCTAAGATCTAGGTGCCAGCATCTGGTGGAGTTTTCTTCATGTATCACTGGATGGTGAAAGGCAAAAGGGTTAGTGCACAAGAGGGTGATTATGAACTCTTCCTTTTATGATGCCATTAATCTCATCCATGAGGGCACAGTCTTTGTAGTCTATTTATCTCCTAAATGTCCCACCTCTGAATACTCTTACAATGGCAATGAAGTTCAGCCTGGGTTTTGGAGGGGTTAACCGTTCAAATTATAGCAACTTCTTAACTCAGTGTCTATACTAGCTTGATAAAAGTGGTAAAACTAGTGTTGTTTTTCAAGAATTCGGTATTTATAAACTTCATACACAATGTATTTTAAACCTCGGATTTTTTAAATGATGTAAATTCAGTTAGTGAATACAGTAAGGACTTGAACGAATATTTATAACTGATGCTAAAAAGGAAACATTAATATCTTCACATAACTAGAATGATAATAAGCTTGATAATGTGATGTACCATTTCATGTCTAAGGCCATACAATGTATAATTAATTCAGTGAAATGATTTTTATGAGTAGAAGGGAACAAATAGTATTTGAACACTTTTACTTGTTAAATCCCAAATTCTCAATTGGGTATATATTTCAATGAAATTGACATAACTGCACTAAGAGAGGTTAAAAATCATAATCTAGAGCCAATATGTTATTATATAAATTAATATTTATATAATATATATTAATTTATATTATAATTATTATATGGTTATATTCTTCTCATTATAACTATTATATTATTTTCACCATGAGTAAAGTCATAACAATTCCAAACTAGATATCATATCATAGTCAGTGTGGTATTAAAATACTCCATGACCAAGTATTGACCAGGTATGACATAGAAATTAAAAAGATTCAACACTGAAAAATGTATTATGTAGTTGATCATCTAATATAATATAATATTATTTACAGATAAAAATAAACACTTGTTAGATGTTAAAGAAGCACTTCTAATTAATCATCCCCAAGATTTTACCTTTGAAAATTGACATTCATCTCCTTTTTTATTGTAGACCTCAGTCTCTCATGATTGGTTCTTTTCTGCTTTTTTGGCATTAGTGCTACTTTAGTCTGTTTTTTGTTGCCTTAACAGAATATTTGAGGCTTAGTACTTTACAGAAAAAGAAGTCTATTAAGCTTACAGTTCTGAAGGGCCAAGAACGTGGCCCTGGTATTGTTTTATCATGAGACTCTAATATATCATCACATGGGGAGTATATGTGTGAAAGAGACTAGAAGGAGTTGGGCTTGCACTTCTACATGAATCCACTCTTACCAAACTGGTCCTCCAAGAACTACACTAATCCCATGCAAGAGTGGTACCCACTATGATCTAATCATCTTTCACAAGCAAGTCATCTCAATATTTTCACATCTCTCAGTACATGAAACTTTGAATCAAACCATATCCAAACTGTAGCAAGTCCTAATAAAAAATTACTATATTTGGGTTGCTGATAACTTCAAGGTTCCTTTTTGCTTTTTTTTTCCTTGAAATTGTTCATTATATACTGACCTCACTGCTTCTTTCCCTTTGCCCTAGACTAATCTGCACAAAATATTTAATATAATTTGACTTCCAAAGAAATATGAGCATTTTAAAGAATAAATATTGAATAATTGGTTGAGGAGGTAGAGTAAAGGATGCTCTAAAGTACAATTTATAGAGTATGTGTTAATGTTACTTTTATTTTCTTATTTCTTTGGAAAGGTGAGTTGCCTGGCCAAATATTTGATTTTTAAAACATGGTCAAATAAATTTTATTTTGAAAACTGTTACATTTGTGACTCTTTGATATCTATTTTGTAAGAAGGAAGACTTCAACCAAAATGTGTATTTTCAGCAATAAGAATGTGTTTAAACTTCCATGTATATCTAGAATCTCCTGATTTTCATGTATCATTTGACTAATGTAAATTATCTTCTTATTAACTCTAATGTTTATAATTACTTAACATCTTGAAGGAAAAATAAGAAAATATTTCCCTTTCAAAGAAAGACTTTATTTGAAATATTTACATATTTTTGTTTTGACTCTTAAGTTTTATGATGCAAAAAATTAGAAAATGTCAGTTTCCAGTGCAAAAACTTCCACAGAAAATTACACTAAGAATCAGAACTATTTTTTATTTCAAAGGATTATCTATTTATACTTTAGTTCCCCTAAGGCTTTCTTCTTCTTAGCAAGAATGTTTAAATATCTTATTAACTTTATATAGAACTTTAATATTTAAAGACAGTATTTTGTAGCCCTAGGGCACAACAGAAAGTTAGTGTGAGGAGGTTTTGAAGAACAGACCAAAGAATTGGTTATTAAGACTCATGAGTTGTCATACCCACACATATTGCTCTCCCTCCTCTAAATTCAAGAGCCCTCACCTCCAATTGTTATTCTTTTCTTTGTCCCACGTAATTTTTTTAAGAGACATAGTAGGGTGATGTACAGCAAAGCTTTTGCAAAATTGAGTGGGAAAATTTTTGAAAATACTTATAACTATTAAGGGGCTCTCCAACGTATGGTGACTTTAGGCACTCTTGCAAGTTTTATTTGTCTGAATTATACAGGAGTCATTTCTATTTCAATAATTTTATCTTTAGACAGATTCTTCCTCTTTATTTCCAATGAAATTAATAATTTTCTATGATAGAAGTGATCTAAAGACATATATAATTTATATATTCTTTTAAAATTATTAATGATGCTAAAATGAAATTAGATGGAAAATCAGTTCCCTGAAGGTAACAGTTGCTTTATCTATCTCCAAAACTTACAGATGCAAGATTTCTTAACAAAAATAAACCAAAATCATAAGATAAAATATTATACAAACTTTTAAATGTAATATTTCCTTTTTCTTGGTTTAGTTTTATAAAATTTAAGAGTAAAAAAATTTGTAAACACATTAACAATCATGGGAACTTCTCAAGGTTAATATTCTATCAACAATTTTTTTGTATCTGAAACCTGAGAAGGATAGAAAAGGATGTGAATGCTAGGCTTTATCCATTAATATTTTTCCAAATCTGAGTTGGAATTTGGTAACCAGGTAATCATTATTTAACCTAATTTGCTTATTATAGTTAAACTGTATGACAAGATATAAATTTATTCCCAGTCCAATTTAACATAATAATGTAATAATAAGCTTATTTCAATACCAGTTATGGGAAGGAAAAATGAGAATTTTTTTTCTAAAAAATGTTTTAGTAATGAATGAACACACTCCAATAGACTTCTTTCCTAAGGCACACATAAGAAATTGAATCTATTATGACATATTGTTGGTTTTCAGTTTTATATTCTAGAAAATATGACCACATTTTGGCCAAGGGGGTTGTTGTCAGAGTTGTATCATTATTTTTATGGTACATGGAGCTTTTGAGTCTCAAAATTTATATTGAAACGGGACTCTTCCCTCTCCAGTGCCTTTAAAATGTTATCGCTTTCATGGGGGCAAACTAACATTGCTTCACACAGGTTAAGAAGTTTTGTTGATGGATATCTGAATTTTTTGTGAATTCAAAATATTTTAGTGGTTTACTTTTTATGATCTGTGTATTCTATGATCTTTTTTCAAATTTAGAAGCTATTGGTAAAAAAGTATTTAATGGAAAACAAATACTTTTTTATTTAGAGAATTCTTCAATCATTTAGATTTGTGCATTAGTAATCATTAAACAATCATTTGGATTTCTATATCATCTGTATATAGTACATGGCTACAATTCTAATGAGGCTGAATTGGTATATTATTTTATGTTATAGTTTTATAGGTGGTATATATTAATAATTCCCAAGCACTCAATATGTTGGTTTAATATGTTTAAATCATTTTCTGACCTTTTAGAACAAGACTCAGGGAATTCTATGAAGGTGCCTTCAAAGGCCACTACTTATAAAGATAAGCATTTTCTTTGCCAGCACCCACCCTCTACTATCAGAGCAGTTCTATTTTGATTGATTGAATATATATTCCCATGGCTAAAATTAGTTTAAAAACTCTAATATACCTCTTTTATCCCCTGAAGTAATCCATATACATTGACCATTTAGTTGGGACCAGCAGGAAGTGTGGTTTGGGCAATGAACTGAAGTTACTCATAGAGGACAGAGACAATCAATATAGGTGAGAGTGTCTTACTCTGTTGAGATCCTCACACTCGATCTTCATAATTTGCTAGAAGGACTCACAGGATTCAGAAGAGTATTATTCTTAATGGTTATGATTTATTAAAGCACAAAATAAGTAATTAAAAGCAGTGAAAAAGCATGTTAGGTAAAATCTAAGAGAAGCCAAGCTCAAGCTTTCCCTTCCCTATGGTGTCGTATCAGTCGCATTGAATTTTCCCAGCAACACTATGTGGAAACACATGTGGAATGTTGAAGCCAGAGATGTTCACATAAGCCTTGGTTTCCAGAGTTTTTATTGAGGATCATTTTCTTGATCCTCAGAGAGCCCACATAACTGACCTTTCTGATCCTGTCTTCATTCTTTCTCTTCCCCTACCAAACAGATGTTTTCCATACATTACATTGTTGGGATATAAAATTTAATGGTTAAATTGACACTGTGTGGCTCAAGGTCTCAGGCATACAAAACTACCCTCATTTGGTAGAATATTTCAAAGGCTCAGAAGTTCCAACCCAAGAACCAGTCTAAGGCCAATGTGGAAGATAACCCATTTTTGAGAATGTGCAGGGGCGAGGCAACCCTGAACTGGTGAGCTAACCTTTTTACAGAGACAAGAGTCCATTTTAATCCTGGCTCATTTGCTGCTGCCCATTGATTTCTGAAATAACAATATTCATTTGGTCATTTCCTTTCCACACTTCTCACTTTTGCACAGTTTTTCTTTTCTCAGGAGGAAGAAATCCATTACAACTTTCTCCTATTATCCTATAAAATCCAAAACAATCAAGAGGAAAAAAATTTGAATAGATATCCAGAGTCTAGGCAAGGAGGTAGGCACACTAAAACCAAACTAACCATAATCCATATTTAATGAGCATATTCTTTATAGTTAAATAGTATCTTATTTTAGTGAATATAAGAAATGCTAGTTTTTTAAAAATCAACTATTTGTACAATTATCCTTTTTCTTTATCATATGTGTCAATAGTAATTTAGTATACCAAAGTTTATCTTCATCTGAATATGGATAAGATAAAAATGTTTTTATATCCATGTTGATTGATTTCACTAAGTTCCAGACACAGAGTAACTGAATTTTCATGGAATGCTTATATGTCCTTAAAATATCTCTTAGTTGTCACTTCTCACCACATTTAGCCTCCTGACTCCAGACTGCTACTGTAATCTTCTGGAGTTTATCTTTTTACAGCTATTTCAGAATACTTGCAGAGGGCTTTCTATCTACTTGTGTTGCTTTGATCCAAACATAGATGCAAACTCTCCCTTAAATTATTCCAGAGAAGGAAAGGACAAGTTACAGCATTTAAGTAAACTTAATTTGGAGACAACTAAATAAAATTGCAAATGTGGAAAACTCCATACCAAAAATGGTTTCCATAATGTTTCAAAGAACAGTGTTTTTAGAAGAATCCCAGTGATCTTTTATCACCTTACTCCTAGGTTTCTACCATGTTGCTTTTCCCAGCAGAATATCCCACAAACATTAAACTAGCCTCACTCCTAATGCTCTGAAAAGAAAGAATGTATTTTCCAAAACAATACTCAGCAGAGCTACAATGTCTGCCATCATAAAGGCCATCTTGGATGTCATTATGGAAAGCCATTTGGTTCTTCATTGTCTCAGAGGGCAATCAAACATCTCTCTGTTTTAAGCCTAGAGTTACAACTCCTTCATTTAAAATTTTCAAACTTGCTTTTTAAAATTTTATAGACATCCACAGTATATCGGGATAGCTAAACAGAGCCCAAAAGATTTTAATGGTTTTTTTCTTTTATAGTTTTGGATAAAATACCCCAAATGTTTTTATGGGAAATCTCAGACTTCACCCATATACTAAACCAACAATTCTTCCAGACTTCTGAAACAATGTTTAACAAGTTTTTATTATGGGAACTAGATCAATTTGTAGTTAAAAAAGTTGTATTTTCTTTACAGAGGAAGGCTTCTTATGTAACAGAAGAATTAGTTGTTTAGAATGGAACAGAGTCAAATTTAAACTGATTGAGTCTCCTAGGATCTGTTTTTCAAATAGTTTAGCAAATGTGTTCCATTCCCCCTATATCTCCTTTTTATGAAATCTGATTAAAAATATTTGGTACTTTGATCTTCTCACTTGTTTATCAACTCAAAAAGCGATAGCTGAAAGAGATTTGACGCACATTTTCCCTTTAATTAATGCTCATTTTTTATAAAAAGAGAGCAAAGTTTATTTTGTATTTTCTATCTAAAATAGGCAGCTAGCACTATTGTTTGCATGGTTAACTCAAACTTGGTCCTTTAAGAATAAGGTCTTGATTTATTTGTAAGCTATGGCCATTACTTTGGGTCCTCCACTGAAAAATAAAGTCCTATTTGGATAAGAGCTTCCCAGAAATCATCTTATAGGTCTGGGACTCACACAAATGCAGCTTTTGAGCAGTTTTCTTTCTTCTTTCATGCCACTGTCTGATAATGTAACTAAAGACTGCAAGTCTAAGGTATACAACTGGTTATTTTATGTGCCAACGTTCTATTTAACTTATAAGACTTCAACTGGTCTCCAACATTAATTTTGAAACGATTAACAAATTATAATTTAAGGTTCCTGGAACTAGGATACATGCTCAATCTGGTTAATAGTTAAGATTATACTTCATGTCAGTAAATCAGAGATCAGATACCTACACTCTGGGTAAACATAAGAAAAGTTACATTTTCAGCTACTTTCACAACTGTGGGAACTCATTGTCACATACACTGTTTTTCTTGTTGGATGAAGGAAGTACGTAGGGATTGTCAGAATCAACAATCACCCCTGACACGCCTCCACACTGCTAGGCTCTATATTTTCAATATGTACTCCTACTCTGTCTAGACTGATCAAAGACTCAAATCCTACTTATTTTTATCAATTTCTTTTCTCTTTTTAAAAATTTAGCCTTTTTAAAATTATACATGACAGTAGAGTATATCTTGACATGTTTATACAAACATGTAGTACATCTCATTCTAATTAGGATCCTAGTACATGATATGAAGATTCAATATGGTATATTCATATGTGTACATAGGAAAGATATGTTGGATTCATTCCACTTCTTAGAGAACCTCTTCTTTATCCTCCACTTGAATGAAGGAGGACATGAAATAGTGTTAAAATTTGCCTGTGTTTTTAAAGAAAGTAATCACTTCTTAGAATTTCATTTAGCATGATGCTTAAGAGATGGACTGATTTCAGTGAATCATCTGAGAATGTATCTGGAAGCAAAAGATGTAGTTGCTGATATCAAAAAATTTATCTTTCCATATTAAAAATAATTACTATATTGCTTGAAGAAATAATTTCTAATGGATGTTTTTTAGTATAACATCTATTTTATATTATAACAGTGATTTTGGATCTTACAGAAACTTTTGAATGTCAGTTTCATTTAATATACTTGTTATTTTTATGTTGTTTTTTAATAGTGTATTGCTTCTTTTATAAAACACAATTAGTCTGCTTTGTTCATCAAAGCATTAGGTAACATGGCTGCATGTGCAATTTAGCTGCCCAGTGTTGCAAACTCCACTGCCACCTACTACATCATTCTGTCATTTTTTTTTTAAAGTCAATTAAAATGCATGTGTTAAGAATTTTCTCTGGAGAAAGAGAAAATATCTGCTAGTGCGAAGAACAATTATAGTTGTTGCCTATGGACATTAGTTCCTAGAATTATTGCAGTGTGTGTCATTTTGATCTGTTTCGGTGTCATGCTGTGAATACACTGGTCAGCTTCCAGCAATATTCAGTGGGATTTAAATTAATAACTCATTGATGAGTTGATATTTAAAAACAGATGGGACTCAAATATAACACAACATAAAATTCATCACCAGAACTAAACAATGAACAGCACTGTATTTTAAAATAATCTTAGAAAGCAGACTTATAACTCAAAATTAAAATGACATGAAAAATAATCCTTGAGTATTAATGAAACTAAGCATCCAATGATAAAGCACTTCAAAATGCTTTATAGAAAATAAAATGGTCTTTTCTCCTGAGACAGTCCTTCTTCCTGAGTATTTGCTCCAATTTTGCCCCTTTCCCTGATGGACTTAAATGACTCATAATTAAAATGATTGATTTGGGCTGAGTAAAAGAAAATAAGGGAGGCCCTTCTAAAATGTATTGGAAAAATTACACCAGTTTTCCCTTTAATTAAAGAAATTCTTATTAAAATAAGACACTAACATTGTTTGTATTTAGAAAGTGTGGTTTTTGAAGAATGATGTTTGCTTTCAATATTTTCTTTTGCATTTCATTCCAGATGCATTTTATTTTACACCTTATAATCATAAAACATCATAAGAAAAAAAAAAAAAACAAAGAAGAGGGAATAGGATCTTTTATGCTCAAGTCTGGTAGTAGAAACCTCTGTGACATTGGCTAGTTTTTCATCCTTCAGTTCTTAGCTTGTAAATGAATCTTTGAAACTTAAGGAACTCTGAGGTACTAATATTGGTCACCTATGATATGCAAGTTTCATGGAAATAGAATAAAAGGAGAAACATTCTATAAAAGCAGACTCAACTCCCAAATCTAATAACTCCAAATAAAATCTATGACTAATTGTCACCTGTCAATGGGGAGCCAAAACTCCATATCTTGATTCTTGGGTCCTACTGAGAAAAAAATTTGAGACATAAAAAGCCAAACAAGACAATTTCATAAGTAAAACTAAGTTCAAGAAAAGTACATTGTTAAGAAAGGATACAAGTCATCTCCAAGCAGAGAATGACTAAGGAAACTTAATGCTATTTCCAAATTTACTACTATTTCATGTTTGCCAAGAGAATTGGGGTTCTCCTGCTGCAGTCTCCAGCAATATGAAGTTTAACTCCTCCTCCATAGAAGGCCAGCTCCATGCCTAGGGACTTGAGGGAAAGCAGAACATCATGGAGGAAGAGTGTGGCAGATAAGTGGTTCACTTGGTGATCAGTAAGCAGAGAGAGATTTGGAAAAAAGTGGACTTGAAGGGCGGAGTAAAACTAGGACTAAGGAAATTGCAGTTAAAGACATTACCATCACTAAAGAAATGCTACAGACTTTTCCCAGAGACAATAAGAAAGATGGCTTAAGGGAGTCTCAGGAGTTGGAAAGACCACACCCATTTAAAGCTGACTAAAACGCATAATAATAATTTTCTTGGTATCTGTCTGTAGATATCATGACATTGGTATTTTTCCTACATAATGTATTATTGTAAATATTTTAATTTCAAAAATTTTCATTGATAATTTAGAATATCTTATTTAAAAAATATTTTTATCAGCTAACACTCATCAAATAGTCTTTATTTATGATTCCTTTTTGTAGTAGTGACAGGTTCATATGTTTTTATTTCTTTACTTTGTTAATAAAGTGAAATACATTGGTTTTATTAGATTAACCTTGCATTTTTTGGTTAAAACCTAGTTATGGAATATTATCCTTTGTAAATTGCTGGATTTCACATTTTAATATTGCACTGATTAATTTTTGTTTTTCTCTATGTGAGGAACATATGATAGGTAGCAGATAGATGTGAGCATATGGAGCTGGCCCTCCATATGCTTTCCTTTACAAAGCAATTTACCTAAGGCCTATTTGGTCCTGCTCTGGCTTAAATCAATGAGATGTTTCATTTTTTGACTACCTGTTATTCTTAGGATTATTCTCTGGGCTGAGGAATTTAACACTTCCCCTGCCAATAAGAATACAAATCACCCCGAAGGGGGTTTTTGGGGACCTTTATACAGACCAAAGATTCCAAGACACAGGAAAATAAGATAATTGAAAGAAAAACCAACAGAATGCAGATTATGAAAAGGCTTTTAATCATCTTAAGAAATTTGAATTATTTGTTCTAATAATGAAAAATATGAATTGATTTTAAATAGGTGAATAAAATGATTATATTTTTGCTTTGAAAATATTTTGAATAAAGTTCAGCAACATGAGGAGGGGGATGAGTTCTTACAGGTCATTTTATTTTCTAAGTATTTGCTGACTTTGGTGGAGAATTAGACCTCAGGAATAATGACATTAGACTCAGCCACTTAACAAGTTTAATGAATGTGTTATTTCCAAGCAGAAGCTATAAGAGTTTTTATGTAGTTCTAATCTCCTTTCCCTCAATCCCAGATTTTCCTTAATCCTTTCTTTTTTATGTGAGTCTCAAATGAAGAAGACACAAAACAAATACAAAATTGATCTATTAAAGAAAATATGTAAGAAATTACAGGTATCTTGTAAGTCATTAAGATTTGGCGCTATTGCCACAACATAACTTAGTTAAGATCTGACTAATATAGTGGTAGGTAAGAATGAAAGCTTGCAGATCTGTTTAAAGACAGTAACTGAGGCATAAAATGTTGAGTAAAGATGGGATGAAGAGAAATTAGCAAAACTGACAGGAAGTGAATAAGCAGATTTATAATCAATGGACTACGGATAAGGGAAGACAGAAGGATTTATGGATTGAAAAAATTAAATGGGTGGGTAGTAAAACACCCATGATTTGGAAGCAGAGCAGGAGAATGGGTTCACAGAGGGGAAGAGGCCTCCAAGCCCCGCCATTGCACCTCAATTCTAATCTTTCTGTTGCTTCATCCTGGAGTGTCCTCCAGATAGTTGCACAATTGGCCTTTTCTTGTACTTCAGATCTCTGCTCAATAGTGAATCGTTAGAAAGGCCTTTGCAGACTTCCCAGTTTATAACAGCAGGCTCAACTCCTTTTCTTAGTAGCGCAGGTTGCTCCCTAATAATAGATTAAATTGAGCTCAAAAGTGACCAAGACGGGTGCAGACCTCACAAATTCAGCAAAGTCTTTATTCAGCACTGAAGTCAGTCATCAGATGAACACACCTCCTGGGTAGAAAATGGCACCAAATACAGGGGAGGTATGGGTTTATATAGGTTACACTGGGGGGTGTCTTAGTCCTAGAAGACTTTAACAGGACATGGGCAAAAGGTTGCAAACATCTGAAACTTGTTTTTACTGGACACAGTTTTTAATTAGGCAGTATTTTTACAGGGCAGGGGTGGTGGGTTCAGGGTTCAGAGTCCAGTGCTCATCTAACCTCCTGGGGTCATTGTATTGACATGAGGACAAGATTGATGTGTAGGTTCACTGTCACTGAGAGAAAATTCATTTGGGAAGGGATCCCTCCTCCCAGGGACTGCTATCTTGGGTTGATGGTTATCTCCCTTCCAGGGCTTATTCTGTCACTGAATAGATGAGAAGATTGATTGGAAGGATCAAAGTTTTGGCTTCTCTCTCCCTCCCTCCTCCTGGGTCACACACAGTCTTGGGAGCTTATCAATTCTATATTCTTCACAATGGGATATAATATGTGTCATATATATAATTTTTATTTCCTAATGATGCCATTAAAATACTAAAATCAATGAGTAATACTTATTTTAATAATATAGTTCATTTAATCTGATATATCCAAAATATAATATATTCCATAGAAAATTATTAATGAGATATTTTACTTTCTTTTTTGTAGTCAACTTAATTTAGATTATATGTTTTTCAATTCCTCAATTGCCTTGTTTCTCTTAGAGCCACCATGTTGAATAATGCAGAGTAAAATGTTGAGTCATCCTTTCCCTACTGACTATTTGGTACAGGAGCATGTAATTATATGAGGACTAGGGTATTTTTGTTGTCATTGTTCATAATAATCTAAGGACTACCTAGATTTAGTAAGCATTAAACTTTTATTAAACTATTAAATTAATGAGGATAAAATTCAGCAAAGAAACCTGGGTCAGACTTAAGGAAGTGATCAGCACAGTGATGATAATTTAATTCACAGTTGAAAATGAGTTTATCTAGAGTAAGCAGCTTTCATTTTTAGAAAGGGAGGGTCTCAAAAAGGCATTGAATATCAGGTTCTCACACATTTTTTATTAGCATATAAAAATTTTGACCATAGTTTTAGCTTTAAAAGATGTAATTGCCAGGATATTGTAAATATGGACAGTAGAGATTTAAATAAACTTAGATGAAAATTAAATATAGCTATATGATCATCCCCAACATTCATATAAAAGTACTTGAGCAGATAACTTCTCAATTCAGACACTATATGTCATTCTTTAAACTTTCCTTACACTTCAATTTTCATTCTACAATAAATTTTATCCTAAATTTTGTAAAGGAATTATTCTGTTAAAGTTTTTAAACAATTTAATTTTAGTAGATGACACAAATACACAAGAAGTCTATTTTCTTAAGACAGATCTTTAAAGATTTCATTATTGAAAAGAACAGTCTTTAAAATTACTATCACCCTATACCTGGTTGAAGATATAGACCTGTTTAATTATATAATTCATAATGTCCTGAGAGGGAAAAATATCATTGCTGATATAATTCTTAAGCAAATATATTATGGGAAACTTGTTAGAACCCAAGCAAATAGTTTGAGTTCTTCTTTTCCTATTTGTATCCCTTTAATTTCTTTCGTCTGTCTGATTGCTCTGGCTAGAATTTCAAGGACTATATTGAATAAGAGTAGTGAGAGAAGGCATCCCTGTCTTGTTCCAGTTTTTAGAGGGAATGCTTCCAATTTTTCTCCATTAAGGATGGTGTTGGCCTTAGGCTTAGCATTTATTGCTTTAACAATGTTGAGGTATGTTCCTACTATCCCTAGTTTCTTTAGTGTTTTGAACATGAAAAGATGCTGTATTTTGTCAAATGCTTTCTCTGCATCAATTGATAGAATCATGTGATTCTTATCTTTAAGTCTATTGATGTGATGGATTACGTTTATTGATTTCCGTATGTTGAACCAACCTTGCATCCCTGGAATGAACCCCACTTCATCATGCTGTACTATTTTTTAATCTGCTTTTGTATGCGATTTACCAAAATTTTATTGAGAATTTTTGCATCTATATTCATCAGGGATATTGGTCTGAAGTTTTCCTTTTTTGATGTGTCTCTGTCTGGTTTTGGAATTAAGGTGATACTAGCCTCATAGAATGAGTTTGGAAGGGTTCCTTCCCTTTCTATTTCATGGAATAATTTGAGGAGTATTGGAGTTAGTTCTTCTTTGTAGGTCTTGTAGAACTTGGCTGAGAATCTAGGGCTTTTCTTGGTTGGAAGGCTCTTGATGGCCTCTTCTATTTCCTTGCATGTAATTGATCTGTTTAATCATGAATATCCTCCTGGTTCAGTTTGGGTAGGTCATATGTCTCTAGGAATTTGTCGGTGTCTTCAGGGTTTTCTATTTTACTGGAATATAAGTTTTCAAAATAGTTTCTGTTTATCCTCTGAATTTCAGCAGGGTCTGTCACGATATTTCCTTTTTCATCACAAATTTTAGTAATTTGGATTTTCTCTCTCCTTTCATTATTTGCAGACAACATGATTCTATACTTAGAGGACCCAAAAAATTCCACCAGAAAACTTCTAGAACTGATAAATGAATTCAGCAAAGTTGCATGATATAAAATAAATATCCATAAATCAAATGCATTTCTATACATCAGCAATGAGTCCTCTGAAAAAGAAATTAGAAAAACTACTCCATTCACAATAGCCTCCAAAAAAATAAAATACTTGGGAATCAATCTAACAAGAGTGGTGAAAGACCTCTACAATGAAAATTACAAGACACTAAAGAAAGAAATTGAAGAAGATCTAAGAAGATGGAAAGACCTCCCATGTTCTTGGATAGGCAGAATCAATATTATTAAAATGGCCATA